>BQNB010002692.1:33220-63220 GCA_026074375.1 Tanacetum coccineum
TTACGCGATTTAAACTTAATTCATGAAATTACAAGCAAACGCGTACAACGCTAAAAATAAATAGTAGATTTATCGACGTTGTCAATGACTTGAAAACACAGGGTGTTATACATGATGATCCATATATACAAGCATATGATGTCATTCCACCATCCCAAGTTATTATTGCTTTACCAGCTATTGTGCCTCCACCGATGTCTGATTCCCGAAGTTTCTCTCCTCCCAAGAAGATTTCATCACCTGAAGGTGCTAAGACTCCTGTTAAATTACCTAATCCAATGTCTACATCTTCACCAGTAGGATCTTCATCACCGGTTAGGTCAACTACCTCACCACCAAACTATCTCTTTAATGAGTCTATCTTCGCAGAGTTAGATAATTCATTATGGATCATATCGCGACCATTGGGAAGTAAACCAGTCCCCAAAGAATTTAACGTTCATCACTGGAAATAATCATGGAAGATATCAAGATTCGTCATCAAGAGTCTTCTGAACAAGATCCAAGAACTCAAGGGAGAACCACCATATTAGACATGGGATACACATTTAATGCGTGGAATATAAAAATGCACAAACAAATAGTCCTAGTCCATAATCTCCCTGTCACCAGCTACTGTCTATCCATAAGCTCAAACTTCCAGGCGTGAGAAACTGATCAATATCCAATAATGAGTTAGTGCATATAGATGTAGGATCATGCCACAAGTGTACAAGCAGTATGCATACTAACTCAACCTTTGAATCCTAGTTGGTTTATAAACGTACCAACTCTAAATCATCCTCGAACTACATACCAGGTGACGATGAAAAATAAATAATATTAAGTTGGTTTTATAACAAAACCAACACAAATAAATCCAACATGCTACATAATCTCAAATTTAAACACATATTTTTTTAATAATACTATGAAATCTGTAGCATGGGTAATACATGAATAAACAAATAAATAAACATATAAACATCCCCCACTTGAGATGAACTATATCAAAAGTGAATATGATAATCTGGGGGTCTTCCTCGATCAATATAATAGGTCTTCTACGAAAATGTAATTCCCTAAACCTTTCCATTAAAATCATAGACTTAAGCAACCAGCAACTCCTCGACTATGGACTACAGACTACACGATAGGCTTAAGGTGAATGGTGTAATGAAACCTAAGTATGGGTTATAAAATGAGTGAAAGGCTTAGATGGGTGTTTCTACGGGATTTGCACTAAAAATGAGTGCAATAATTGGTTTTTCATAAGAGGTCGACAAGTCAGTGTGACAAGCCGATAAATGCACACAAGTTAACACATATGGGCTATTTAGGGTGAAAATCCTAAAATGTTGCTTTCTCGAATTATCTAAACCAAATACATTAAGAAAACTCAACACATTACTCATCTTTGGTATTGCAATGATGTACAAGCCAAATTCTAAAGTCTACAATACTATCGGCACACTCAATTTTGGTGGGTAATGATATATGGGGAAAACAAAATATCAGACATTCGTCACAAATGAAATAACAGGGGAATTATGCTTGACATAGATCTATTATAGTTTTGGCGGAGAAAAACATGCCAAAAATTTTAAAAATGACATCATTTTTCAAAACAAACTAGAAAATCAAAGGCAAATATTAATCAAGTGGTAATTCTACTCCCATCCCCCCACTTAAACTATTCAATGTCCCTATTGTACATGAAATGATAAAAATTTAAAGGAAAGAGTAGTATTAAAATGGAAAGACTCCCTTGAGTATTACTAGGAATGATCGAAGATACACGTTCCTAGGAAGTGTCCCGCCTTAAGATCCATGAGCAATAGTCAAATCCCTGGATTAACTTAACATACACATGCATTATACATTAAAACAATAAATGAAATACTATAAATGAAAACCTAACACACTTTTGTAGGAGTCACAGTTTCTTTTAGCATATGCAACAAGACTTTTAAACCACTCGGTGTCCCGAGTGGAAGAGTGAAGTCTCGTGAGGGTTACATGGAACACACCCACAAAGTTCATTTAATAAATGTACAAGGTTTTGAAAAGGTATTGGCTATAGCAGGGAACTACAACGTAGCCCCACAATACTGGCTACGCCGTATTTAAGTGAAATAGGCCAAAATTTTAAAAATGATTTCCAGCTACGATGTAGCCTTGTTACGCATCTATGTCGTAGCTAATGCTTGCAAAAGAAATTTTACTTAACCATGAGCCTAGACAGTATCATTCTCTGTTCCCTTTGCTATAGTACCCAACAAAAATAATAGAGAACACACAAAACCAAACTAAATGCAAAAATAAAGTAAGCTATAAAGGATAGAAGTCAGGCTGTCTCCCGAGAAGAACTCTTGTTCATTAAAAAGTCTTTTAACTTATGTTGATCCCACTTTAATAGATTGAATTCCTTAAGCTTGTTTAAGGTTTAGTTATATTAGACAAATCTAACATAACTATAGTAGAAACTTTGTTTGAATGTATTAAAGATTATGCGAAATCTAATCTTTAATATTAAGAAGAATTATCAATGAAACAGTAATTCTATGAACATATAATTCAACAAACAAGCTCCAATATTATTAATGATAATAATACGAATACTCTCAAAGTATTAGAGTTACAATGACCTTGAAGCTATGAATTTTATGTCTAGTTGTATATAAAACTCTATGCCCTAGGACCTCCTTTTATACACCAAGGAGTCCTAGTCGGCTTACAATACTTTCCTAAGTATCTAAAATCTTTTCTATAAACAACTAATGCATATCATATAAGCAGTACTTACTAGTAGCATTAACTTGATATTCACTAGCAGTAGTAACTCCAAGAATATTTTAACTAGCAGCATTAACTTCAGCTAAGCAGTCTTAACTTTATACTAGCAGTAGTAACTACTTAGCATATTTTCTTTGAATTTCATCAGCAACACTAATATTCACTAGCAGTACTAACTGTGTACTAGCAGTAGTAAATACTTAGCATATTTTCTTTGAAGTTTCTGAGCAGTACTAACTCCAAACATGAGCAATCCTCCCCTAAGCCGTTTCTTCATTTTAAGCTTCATCAACACCAGGAGGATGCTTCCAAACACTTCTTTACTTCTTAAGCTGTTTTATGATGAATTTAAGAAGCTAATAAGCCATTTCACTTTCATAATCAATTATAAGCTTCTTTTCCAACATCATTGAAAGTGTAGTGGTGCAAGGGGATACTTCTTCTCTGCCAACATATAAATCTATATATGTTGCATCTTCAAGGAATGTACTCCACAGAAGTCATACAACTTCTAATCCAACACTTTGTATTCTTGTTGATTCCTCCATACATTATCTTCTACATGTGATTCAAACATTGTTTTCAAATCACCCCACAACAAAAAATCAAAGTCTTCTACTAGTCTTGTTGACTCATATTTAGCTTTTACCAACTTGTACAAATCTTTCAAATCTTGCTTGTCAAAACTTTTAAGCATTTGACTAAAGATCATGTATGTTTGAGACTTTCCATCAGCTCTCATTATTTGATAATAACTTTTTCTTCCTTCTTTATAAATCTTCCAGCCAACAATACTTGGAGACTTAATATCTAAACATATAGCATCAATTGTTACCTCTTCTTCATCTGGAATGATTTCCAAACACTGTTTAAGCTCTGCTGTTTCTTTATCATCTTCTACATTTTGCTTCTTTGCATTCTCTTGTATCAGCTCTGTTCCTGCTCTTTTTTCTTGGCCTTCCACCAACTATGTTCTAAATTCTTCAAATGTATTTACCTTTTGAATGCTCTGTCAAACATCTCTTGGATAGAATCAAACTCTTTAAACTTCAAATCTTTGAGCTTGTATTCTTCCATGTTCTTTAGGTAAGTATACATTATCTTTCTCTGTTGAGCTTTTGTTGGTGGTTTGTTTCTTTTCTCTTCTACTCTTTTAGCTGTAAAATGCTTTCTTCTTTTCTCTAAGAGTTGTTGAAATAATGTAGCCTTTTCTTCAATAGACAACTCTTTTTGTTCTTGTGCTTAAAATCTTTCAGTCAATTGATGATCAGCATCAATCTTTGCCTGTATATCATCCCATGTTTCAATCAAGGCAATATTGGCTTATTTTTCTTTTTTAGCTTTCTCTCTTGCAAGTCTTTCTTCTTCATCAAATTCAGCTTGTAATTTTAAAGCAGCTTCTTCATCAAGCCTGATTAGATCTTTCTTCTTCATAGGCTTTACAGGTTCTATCAATATCCCTTTACCTTTGTCCTGTGATTGTTGTGAAGATATTATTGTTTGTAGATTCACACCATAACTTGGTTTTTCATCTTAGGTTTTTGATATCTTTTTATTTCCATAAGTGCTTGAGCCAAAGTAATATCATCAATAATTATAATTGTAGCAGTAGTTGTTGTAGCAGCACTAATAGTTGTTGCATCACTAGCAGTACTAACTACATTACCAGCAACACTAACATCTTCAACAACATTAACTTCATCATTTTCCTTATTAGCAGCAACTTCTTGTTTAGGGTAATTTCTTCATCTGCATCAATAGCATCAATCCTCCCCTTTTTGAATGCATCCTCGCCCAAACTTGCTTCATTATTAGAGGATTCTACCCTAGCAGTCAAACTAACTTTGTATAGTTTCTTTAAGCTTATGAGTACTTGACCTATTTTTCTTTCAACTCTTGACCTCCTCCTTTTCAAACTAGACCAATTCCATTATTTGAGTGAGTGTCTTTGTCTCTCCAAAATCCAAATCAAGAACCCTGTTTTGTAAAGTGGTACATAGTGCCATTAATTCATCAAGTTTAAGTCTATCCTCATCACTTTCAAGTGTGTTACCTCTTGCGAGCAGTGAATCATTAGAATGTTTAGATACACCTCAAGACCTAGATTTTAAGCAATACAGTATCACCCCATGAGTTCTCTCTTGCACCTGGACCACCACCTAAAAGTCGTTCTCTACGTGAACTAGATTCCATTAGGTCTGTTCCTTGGATTTGTGTCTTATTGATGTTACCTATTATCCCTGCTCTGCTTCTATAAGCGTAGTAAGCAATACTGGCAGCCCTCACCAAATTTGTCACCTAACTCCTTATGACAGCCTTATCTGCAACATTTTTTAGTAGGATCACTAACTGAGGTACCTAAGAATCCTTTCTTTAGGCTTCCTAGGTGTTGTATCTTTGAGGTTTAGTAAGAATGGTTTAATAAAGGTGGGTTGTAGTGATGGGAATCAGTAGAATTTACTGAATCTTCACCCAATTTGAGAATTGTTTTGTACGCACCATTGTTTGAACTAAAGGTGAGAGCGCGAGCGTAGCGAAAAAACCTTTTCCTATCATTCTTATATTTTCAAAAATCTTTTTAGTGTGAGTGGGTGCAACGTAAATTCTCTTATGAGTTGACACATCATCAAGTTGTTGTTCCAACAACACTTGTACAAACGTTAGATACATTAAAAATTTTCCAGACAAATTATCCAAGTTTCTATCCATACTTTCAAAAACTTTCAAAAATGAATTTTGAAAAGTTGAATTTTTGATTTATAGCTAAACAGATAATGGCAGATGCCATAGTGCTACTAAATTCATTCCATGCAGTAGTCTTTGGACTTAGACATTGTAAAATAGTATGAATTAGAAATTTCCATTGTGGGGAAAAGAATGGTTTATAGAAAGTTAGTTTTTATGAAACTTTCTCATACCCCATCAATGCAAGTTGTTCAAAAATGGTAGAATTAGGTAAACAATCAATACCATTTTCATCTGCTAGTTGAAGATCTCTTCTAACAGATACTTCAGTGATGATTATCTTCTTGCCATCTTACTAGAAGGCATGTAATTTACTTCCCCATGTGAGTTTTGACCTTGACAGTAACTAGAATTGTTCATTTAAGAAATATATATATACATGATTTGATCGTTACGGCATAGCCTTTTATAGGTGTGCATTTAAAAAATCCACTATTTGTTCAAACCCATCACTCTCTGTGGGTTTAGACAAAAATGCGACCATATTTGATACACACAACAAACTTTAGAGTCCGTCATTTATGTTGGATTTTGATAATGGATGATAAAATTAAGTTAGGGTTTGTAGTTAGAGAGTATTTAAAAGAGTGAAATTGATTAAAGGATCGATTAAAACTCTTAATCGAAGTATTTATGGAAAATACCCTCAACATCATTAACTTTCACCCAACAGTAGTAAGTTATGCCTAGCAGCATTAACTTTGACAGTCACCTAGCATTGAACTCTTCAATTTCCATCTATACATACACACTACACTACACCATCATCAATTTCAACACTTTTCTTTGCTTTTCCTGGAGCAAATGTTATCCAAAAATCAAGAAACACACAAGCCATAGCATTTTCACCAATTATCACAATATTAATTACATACCTTAACCAGAGATTTAAGTATAGACTAACAGTAAAACTCAATCAGCTTAAGTATAACAAAAGTACTATTATACTTAACAACAGAAACTTTTAATGACATGAATAACAGTACTAATTCATACAAAACTCTACAAAAACATAAAGAGATAAAAGACTTTAAAGATTTAGCTTACCAATACTGGCAATCAAATATTAAAATCTACTTACATCAAAAGATTTAGTAAGCAAATCTGCAACATTCTTGTCAGTATAGATTTTGACCATTTGAATCAATTTCTTTTCATTGCAATCTTTAATAAAATAATGTCTGATCTCTATATGCTTTATTTTTTAACACACAACAATATGTGCGTTCTATTTATGTATGCAGCGCGGGTCAGTATATTGGGTGGTAAGCGGCCGCCTATTTTTACATATAGCAGCGGAAGCTAATCTGGGGTATTACTTCAAGGTACAACAATCATAATCATAGAAAACGAATCAAAAGAGTCGTTTTTGAAAATAAGTTATCATTCATTATTTCTTTAGAGTTTTTACAAATGAGAGGAGAGAGCGGCAGTCTCTAAAAATACAATAAAAGGGGGGGGGCGGGGGGGGGGGGGGGGGGGGGAATAAATTAAACATTTGAAATGATAACGGTTTTTCCATCTTCGTGTCCTCATCACTCCGTGCCATTAGTTACCTGAGATAAAACATGCTAAAAAGTCAACACAAAGGTTGAGTGAAATCCATAGGTTTAAGTAATATAATTTGAATGCAAATGCGATATTTGGGTTACGTTGATATACACCCAGTATTGAAAAACAAATTTATTATTGCCATTAGCTCATGAATCTGATGCCTTAGGTTATAGTGATAATATTGCCCCTGCGGGCCAGACCTTTCCAAAATACTTCGCTAATTTCCTAATGATTGCATTGTTACAACGTAACTGGGTACACCAACGGGGAGTCCGAGCCTAAATATAGATCTATTCAATCATCGCGCTTACTACGGAGAGTAAATTAACGTTCATGATTATGGGACCTTAATTAAAGGCAAAGCATTTACTTAGACAAGAGTTAAAATTAAAAATAGCGATGTAGAAATAATTGCATTCCATGTTTATCTCAGCATGTATCTCCCTCTGCCATTTATAAAAAGATTGAAATCAAGGCTATGACTCACCTAACAGTTATAGGGAAATTGATAGCTAATGTATAGGGAATGAGGTAACAGCTTCAACAGACGAAATCATCAGACTACCTAAATATGGCAAGTCTTAGTTGATTGCTATTTAAGTTTTAGGATATCGAAGTTGGTTTGATATAAAAATTATCATAACACCGTTTGGGCCATCATAGTTTAGAAGTCATTTAGTAAACGTTTGTGGAGCTAGGGCACTTTAAATCGTAAACCAACAAACGCACACATGAAATGTAGTACCAGATGAACTTCTTAATATGAAGCTCCCTAGTATTGTGGTATGATATAGATCCGGGACCTGATTTTTGAAAGCACATCGATGGATGAATGTATAATAAAGTGATAAAACATAAGCAAGTTTTTAAAGCAATTAATCAATATCTGGAGATGTTAAGCACGAGGAGCGTTAATTAAAGTTATGTCTGGTAATGTTTTGAATATGATTTTATACTTTTTCAAAATGTTACATTTTAGACCCCTGGGTTTGGAAAACTGCAAGTAGACCCTTGGGGTTTGCATTTTTACGACTTTGGTCTATAACTTTTATTGCGAGCAGCGAGCGAGCGCGTGATCTCAAACCTTATACTATAGAAAAAGTGACAAAATAGAACCAGCTATAAGTTATAACTTTGATAAAATGACACTTTTAGTCCTTTTAGTTATAAGTTTCTGAAATTTACGATATATACCCCTTGCATGGATTATAATTACAAAACATGTCCAAATTGCCATGCAAGCTTAATTTAACATTTCAATAGTCATTTATAAGTTATAATAAACTAAAATATAAATTTTAACACAAAAGAAAAACTAATATAAACATAAGTTTAATTTAACGATTCGTTAAGTTAAAAGGTAAAACGGGTCAAATTAGGGTTTCAAAATGAAAACGCGCGGGTTTTAAGGTCAAATTCTTTCATGACTTATCAAAGCACTTATTTTAACATTATATTAGCTTATTAGGATTGATTATAACAAAAGTTTACAAGTTTAACTCATAGTTTAAGTAAAAACATGAAATTAGGGTTTCAGGTGTACGGTATTGATCCAAAAAGGCATACCACATAGGTTTTTGAGTTCAAATAGCTTTATTATATGATTTTAACCAAGAAACATATGACTTATGACGTTACATGAGCAGAAAAAGCTTATAGAAACGCTGGTTTGAGCTTATAGCTAGGAAACGGACAGAATCGGGGCCACTTTTTCCTGTTTTTTTTTTTGACTTTCGGCTTTGTACGGCTAGAGTAACGACTCCCGGGCTTCGTTTCTTGGTTTCTTTTGCTTCCTTTCTATACTTGAGACTTCTTAAGATCTATTAGAATTCATATTGAGCAAGGAGTTGCTACTATGAAGGGTTATAGAGGAGGAAGTGGGGGATGAAGAAGAGCGAGTGAACACATTATGCCCCCTATTTAACCATTTTGAAGTAGCAAGGATCAGCAAGGGTTATGATCTGGTCTTGACACATAAAGGGTCTAGTTAAGGAGGTGTATAAGCTAGAAAATGAAGTGTGGAGGTCTAGGAAACTAGGTTGAAGGATGTGGCTTCATCCTTTGTTGCCACGGCTGAAGTAAGCCAAAAGGAAAGGCCATGTGCTTTCATTCTTGTTTTGATAAGGTCAAAGTGCTTAGTAAGCTTCTGAGACTAGACTTCTACGGGGAAGTAGGGGTGATCTAATAGCTGTAGAGGTTCTTGTTGATACAGTAGCAATCTAGAAGGGTTTAACACGGGGTCACTAGAAGAAAACCGCCATTGGCGGCAGGAGGTTAGAGTGGAGAGCTGCGGGGCCTGCCACCCGGAACTACCCCAAATCTACCACAAAGTTTTAACAAGGTTCATTCGAATAGGGAAAGACTGCGACTCACCCTCTAATCTTATACTATCATAGCGCTCCCGTATACGATCTCTATCAAACGAAAAATAGGTTGTTAAGGTCACAAGGGGGTGGGGGGGATTAAAGTGGCTGTGTATAAAAAGAATTAGACACGCGATGAGAGAGTGGGAGTAATCTACTAGAGAACTCATATTTAGATCTCTCATATTGAGTTACGGGTTCACCACACACGCGCACACGGAGTATGGTTCTTGACTTCTTGCTTATATTGGCATACTCTCTCGATTAGGAATGTCTTTTAAAAGTTATTCTATTCTCACAATCCTACGTAATAGCGACCTGCGATGCGTATATATCTCTCTTTACACGTAAAATCAACGCACCTAACAAGATGGGTCGTCTGGTTAAGTTAAAAATGAGTTGAAATTGAGAAAACGGTCAATGTTATAATTAGGCATAATTAGGGTTTTGCTAGATTCTTAAGGTTTTCTAGCTTTGATTTCTTGTACATTGCCAAGTTAATGATAGATAATGATTTTTAAACTCATTTTATGAGTTTATAATGGCCCTTGGTTGGTTATTTGGGATTAGAATGGTTTAAAACAACTAAACGGGTTAAATTAACCAATTAGGTACATTTAGGGTTTATAGGATATATTTTACGTACAAGTGAGGTAAAATGATGAAGTAATGATGAGATAATGATTGAATAGGATTGATATGATTGAACATAAGCTTTTTTATAAGCTATTCGTGGTTTTGGTATTGGGTTTAACAATGATAAAAGCCAAGAAACAGGTCATGGTTTAGAAACTAGCTTGGTTTTAGGGTTTAGGGTTTTGAATTAGGGTTTTGAGTGTAAAAAGATGTATGAAAGCTTATGAATAGAATATTTAGGGTTTACATCTTGTAAAATGAGTATAGTAGCTTGTTCACAAGTGATAGTGAAGAGATGAGAATGAAAATGGAGGTAAAACGGCTATTTTAGAGATCATGCTTAAAGACTTGTATATTGAGCTTTTAGAGATTTGTACTTTGACTTGAAGAGATTTTATATATTAAATGAGATATCATATTACCTGTACATATGCTTTAGTAGCTTGTGCATTCACTTTATGGGTTATCCCTTTTTATGAGGTTAGGGTTTAGGGTATCCGATAATGGTTTAAAGCCCATTTTGATATGATGTTGCAAATGGCACCTTTTAGGAATAATGTGCCTTGTAATAATGATATTATGATACTGAATTGATATGTTATGATGTTTTCTTGACATATATGAGGATAGGATTGCCATACGTAGGTTGTCCGAGTCTGTTAACTGAGTTTATGCAGTTATATTGCTATTGAATATTGGCAAAGTAATGTAAATGGTAATAAAGCAAAAAAATTTCCCTGAAAAAGGTGAATTCATATATAACTGATAGATTGTACCTTCATCCTAACTTAATAGATGGATATTTACATTTATTAAAAATGTGTGGTTGTTTTATAGTCTCCACCCCTTACAAAATCTCGTCCCGAGATTTAATTGAACTTGAAGTGATGATTGAAAATAGATGAGGATATTGGCTTAATTGTCGTCTTGCGTTCCCATGTACACTCCTGGTCCTCTTTAGTGGTTCCATTGTACATTGATATAGAATATCGACTAATCGCTTGAGTTGCTTGATCTCACGGTCCATAACTTTCTACTAGGTTCTTCTACAAAGTTGAGTTGGTCGTCTAGTTGAGTTCTTTTATTGGGATATATGAGAAGATTCATCGGATAAGCCCATTTTCTTGAGATAGAAAACGTGGAAGTATTGTGGATACTACTAAGACTGCCTTTAAGGAAGCTCTAGTTTATATGCCACTAGGCCAATCCGTTCAAGGATTTTGAATGGTCCAATGTATCGGGGGTTAAGCTTTCCTCGTTTTTCGAATCGATAGATACCCCTTCGAGATATACTTCAACATAACAAACGATGCCAACGTAAAATTCATAAAGGCTTTTGCCTTACATGGCGTAACTCCTTTTCTATCTCTTGCAGCTTGCAAGCGTTGGCAAATTGTACGATCTTTTTCATGGTTTCTTGAATAATTTCTGGTCCTGTAAGTTGAGGAATCACCAACTTTCAGCCCAGCAAATAGGTGATCTACACTTGCGTCCATAAAGTGCTTCGAATATGCTGCCTTGATACTAGCATGATAACTATTGTTATAGGAAAATTCTACCAATGATAAGTGTTTATACCATCCTTATCCCGAAAATCCTATGACGACAACTCATTCATAGCATGTCTCGAGAGTTTTGGATTGTTCTTCTCACTTTGTCCATCCGTTTTGAGGGTGATATGCTTACTCATGCTAATTGAGTACCTAAAGCATTTCGCAATGACTGCTAGAATCTAGATTGAAATGACTGTCACGATCCCGAAGATATAGAAATTGCCAAACTGCCATGTTCGAGAGACTATTTCTTTGATCGTATAACTTGTAAGAGTTTTTCCATACAATCAGTGACCTCGAAAAGGGTATGAAATGAGATGATTTGGTAAGACGATCGACAATGACCCAGATGGCATCATGTCCAGTTGAGGTTTTGGGTAGCTTTGTGACAAAATCCATTGTTATTCTTTCTCATTTCCACATAGGAATTTCTAGTTGTACCAATAAGCCGGATGGCTTTTGACATTCTGCTTTAACTCTAGAACATGTCAAACACTTGCTAACATATTCTGCGATGATTGCCTTCATGTTAGGCCACCATGCAGAGTTCTTTATATCATGGTAAATTTGGGGGGGGGGGGGGGTCTATCTATCAAACACGGGTGAATACGAATATTTATGGATTTATGAGTCCTATCTGTGCATGTATTAAGCTATTCTCAAATTGCAAACAAGTGGAACCAGCTTATAGGTTTTATACTCTACAACGAGTTTCCATCAACGAATTTCAAATGATTTGTCATAATCCTCGTAGGTATTCTCATTTTTGACATTTTCTCTTTGAGGGCTTCATTCTTTGGGCTTCGAGATTTGAAGATGTAATTACATCTGGATGAACGTTAAGATTAATGCTCGAAAATATCACACACCGCTCAGGGGTTTTAGATTCGTTTCTTTTCGACTTAAAGGCAAATACTGCCACAACACTCTGATCCTTCCGAGATGATTCAGCAAATTTCACACATCATAATCTCGAGTAGTCTAACCACATCGCAGTTGCCTCATAATTCAATTCTTTCTGTGACGAAGAATATGTTTGAGAGGCTTTTGTGATCATGAAAACTTACACTTTGTAACGTATAGATAGTAGTCCCTCCAGATTTTAAGAGCGAATATTACTGCTCCTAATTTGAGATCATAGTGGTAATAGTTTTTCGTTCGTGAGGTTTGAGTTGTCGAGATGCATAAGCAATGACTTTTTCCCCTCGTTGCCATTATACAACTCTAATCCTTGATAAGAGATGCGTCACAGTAAACGACAAAATTATCATTTCCTTCTGGTAATGCTAAGATTGGTGCTTCACAGAGTTTTTGTTTAAGGAGTTGAAAAGCTGATTCTTGTTCTTCGCCCCAGATATAACTCTTGTTCTTCTGGGTTAATTTAGTCAAAGGCTTTGCAATCTTTGAAAAACCTTCGATAATAGCCGGCGAGTCCTAAGAATTGACGTACTTCTGTGGGTGTAGTGGGAGATGTCCAATTCTTAACTGCTTCGATTTTGGCAGGGTCAACATGAAGTCCTCTAATTATCGAATGAGATTGACCAAAGAAATTGCAGCGATAGGTATCCAGAATCACAATAGAGAATTTGGCATTACAATTTTCTCTTTTTGAAGTAATTCCAATATTTATCTGAGATGATATCATGTTCTTCTTTTTACGAGAACAGATAAGAATATCATCGATGAACACAATTACAAACTTATCCAGATAAGGTTTACAAACACGATTCATGAGATCCATGAATACAGCAGGTGCATTTGTTAAACCAAATGGCATGACTTGAAATTCATAGTGTCCTTAATCTCTTCTGAAAGCAGTCTTAGGAATATCTCTTTCCCTTACCTCTTATTGACTGATAACCTGATCTAAGTCGAATTTTTTGAATAAAGCTTGAGCCTTGAAGTTGACGAAATAAGTCATCGATCCTGGGCAATGGGTAAACGATTCTTTATATATAAGATTATTCAACCTCTCGGTTAATGCGATACACATTCTAGAAAGATCGTCTTTCTTTTTTAACAAATAAGAACAGGAGCTCCCAAGGCGATTACTTGGTCGACATGAAACCTCAGTCGTGAGTTCTTGAAGTTGGTTAGATAACTCCTGCATTTCTAAAGGAGCTAAACTTTAAGGTGTTGAGCTATTAGGTGCTGCTCCGGGATTAAGTCGATTTGGAATCTAACTTGGGGAACAGGAGGATACCAGGTTAGATCATTCATGAAAGACATCAGAAAATCTTGACTACGAAATGTCCTTCGAGTCTCCTTCTCGTCTTCTTCTTCTCCATAACTTGGATCATAGAAAACTGTGACAACCTCAGATATAAGGACTTCTTGTTCGGTCATTACACCGGACATAATGGAAGATTTAGTATCTCGAGTTTTTACTTCGATTCAACTATGAATCTGATTAGAGTTTCTCACCTCGTCGAGTTAGGTCATTGAACAACTTTCTCCGCGTCACCGAATAATTTTGGCACGACATTTTTGGATACAACAGTCCTTAGACCAATGCCTACCTGGTCGAACAACCTACCAACGTTTAATGGCATAAGATCGAACTTTCAACAAGGTAGTACTAGCCAACAGTTACTGAGTGCCAAACGCTTTAATACAGTGTGTGCTTACTAAGTTTCTGTTGGCCATTTTGATATTATAAAAGGTATCTACTGTAATAGACGGAATATTTAGCATAGAGGCAAGCGATAAGGATATAAAACTTCTATCAGCTCAATAATACCCTGACTAAATGCTAATTTAGGAGAAACATACCCGTAATGACGTTTGGGTCTTGTTGGGCCATGATCATATCCGTCAGCATGTAGGCTCTTCCCTTAGGCATTAATGTTGGTCCCTTATTGGCATCTGATTTGTGTAGTGCCCTTTCTCACCACAGGAATGGCAAGCACCACTATCACTGGGGAGTTTGATTAAATTCGGTGGCTGGCTTCTTGCTTCGGCAGTTCTTGCTTAGATGGCCCATTCTGTTGCAATTATTACACCTACCAGTACAGGGTCCGGTGTGATGGTAATTGCACCTTTTACACAGAGGGAGATCTCCGGCATACCTACCATTTTCTGATGAAGTAACAGCATAGGCTCTACCAGCTTCTTGCCTTCGGTTCTGTTGTCGACGATTATTGTAACGATTATTGGTGTTGCGGTAGTTGTTGTTGCTGCGGGAGCTGTTGTTGAAAGTTCTTCTGTCGTCAAACTTTCTTTTGTTGTCATTTGATACCTGCATTGGAACATGCTTAGTTACTTGATCCATTAGCCTTTGGGCTATGTTAATGGCCTCCTCTAAAGTTTGAGGTTTAGAGGCAGTAACATTTCCTTCAATGCTTCGAGGTAGACCTCCGATAAAAGCTTCCAAGAGTTTATCGTTGTTTGGCACCATGTTTGGACATAGAACCGTTAATTCTTGGAATCTTCTAACATAAGGTTTAAGATCATTTCCCTTTACAATCAGATTGTAAAGTTCTTCTTCCATCTTTCTGATCTCAGTCCGGGGACAATACTTGTTCGTCAGAAGCCTTTTTAACTCAGTCCAGGTAATTTGATTGGCTTGCTCTATTCCCATAGGCTGGGCATATGCATTCCACCAGGACAAGGCATCATCAGTTAAAGTACCAGTAGCAAAAGTTACTTTGTTTTCTTCGGCACATCTGCTACGAGAGAATACTGATTCGGTTCGTTCAAACCAGCGAATAAGACCTACTGCTCCTTCCGTACCATTGAGGTAGAAAGGTTGACAGCTGATAAACTCTTTGTAATTTCCCCCGATTCACTGCAGGATTCAGTAAACCGTGTTCCTGTTGGGATTTACTAGCACTTGCCATTGTCGCAGCTTTGAGCTTCTATAGCCGAGTGACACTATCAATCCTACTAACTTTCTAATGGCAATCTTGAGTCAAGCTGTGCTACATCCGTTGTTTGATGCTCTTTTTGGAGGCATTCTAACCAACAAAAGATAACACGTAATAAGAATGATAGGAGTAATGCTCAAAAATTTTAAAGAGAAATCTAAGTTTTTAATTTTTAAGCATATTTAACATAAAGAAAGTTGAAGCTTTGGAGTATAGTTATGGGATAAATGATAAAGTATATAATGATGCGTATGATGAGATGAATGATGATGAAGGAATGATGGAATAACTGAAGATGGATAAATGATGAGATGCAATAAAGCAGGAAAACAACAAGGTAATGAAACCGAATTTTGCCTTTATATTAGAACAACTTGCCTTTTACCTGTACATAGTCAAGATTTGACATGTATTTTTATATTTATACCACAGGCATCCCTGGCTAGGTTAAGGCTAAAGACTGAATTAAACAGAATCTAGAAACTAGATGATCACTGAATGCGGTTCTGGAGTTTTGATGGTAGAGTTCATGAGTTTTTCTACTTATATCTTCTTGTGTGACAGAGTTTCCTATCATTGATGACATTCTGCAATTCCGCAATTCTGTAAGCGAGCTAAGGAATCTTCCGTTCTGAACGAAACACTCACTCTTCACGCGCCTCTTCTCTCTATAGTTTAGTGAACTGACATTCGAACCCCTACCGGAGTCTCTCTAGCATCTACAAAGACACTTTGAAGCATGCCTCTACAGCCATCACGATACTGGATCTGTAGAGAGCTAGTATGTCTATTCGCTACTACCAAACCTTCTATGCCAATTTTCAATATCCGTGATCCAAGAGATTACAACGCTTCAGAGCGTTGCTTTTATCTCTATCCACGCATACCCTTTGCAGCATCTCAACCACATTGCTTCTTTCGCAACGCGCTGTCAGACTTTGCATAGATCTATTTCAGGACAGTTTATCACTCATCTATCTCTTCTCTATCAGCTAAGCGGATCTATGTCAGAAATTCTGCGAAGGTCTCAAATACGGCACCACTTTATCCATCTTCGAACACTAGCGAAAGTCCACATCTATAGAGTAATATACCACAATTCTTCTGTTAGATTTTACACGGAGCGAGTGTATCATAGTGCGAGCGATTGACTGTCACATGCACCGAGACATCACCTACTCAGTCTATACAGAGAAGCATACGCGTAAAGCTTCTATCATATAGTCAGGGAAGCATCAGAGCTGGACACACACAACACTCAGCAACACAAACCACTGTGGCGTCAGGATGAAGCGTGATAGCTCGCATTATAAAACAATTACTCCAAACACAGATCTTACCGTCAAGCACCTGGACGAGGACTACAATTAGCTTCCAAGGGTTGTGAACTGCACGCTGATGACCTTACATCCATCCATCAAAAGGCCGGATACTACACTAGTCTTTAATAGAGGATACAATATTCTACACAACAGCGCGTGAGACAACTAGAATTACACACGAGAGATAACTAATGACACAGGACAGTGACATACGGAATTAGGTTAGTAAACAACGTGTCTCTGTTTTATCACAACTACTAACTCTGACACATGTACACTCATTTTAGCTCACCACAAGTTTATTACTGTATAGCCTATTACATTTTACACTGGAGACATGATTCTTTATTCTAACATGTGTTGTAGGCCAGGACTTGTGCGGGGAGGCACGGCAACGGAAAGAGTGGATCGATAACATCTCAGAGGCGTATTGTTGAGAACAACTATAAGAGAGAGTATGAGGAGAGCTACATCAGCTTAGGAGTTGTATAGTTCACTGATATATGCCAAGGCTACATCACACACATCTACTCTACGTCTTGACGAGCAGTGACACTATAAAATGAGTACACTAGAGACTATACACACATAAGTAGGACTAGATATTGTCTATATGGATTCATTGTCTGACATGACTGTTTATAGGGAGAGTGCGAGATGGATCAGTTTAGAGTCACTCATGTGGTTTATTGTACATGTCTGATGTCTCTCTAAACAATCTTGTGTTTTATGATCTCTAATTTTGTAGAGAGGCTGTGGTAGCAATTTCTAGATCTCTCAGCGGTACACATGTTCAGGAGGCGAGAGGACAGTTAACGACTGTTGCGTTGGTAGCAGTTAATTGATGCGAGCGGGGACGACTCTGTAACTGCTGAGAGATTCTTGTTTCAAGGATATCACATAGAGGCAGACGACCAGATCAACATGGGGCACGACGCGACGGACACAGTGTGGTCAACAGACAATAGACAAGTAGTTGTGAGATAGAGTTAGGTTCTAGACATGGTGAAGTAGTGTCTCTATATGGGTACACAATTTGGGACTCATTAATCACTGGAGTTAGTTTAGATAGTGACTTTCATCAATGTGGAGTTGGATTTTGTGACTTGTTGGGAGTCTATTGCATTTAGGGTGACACACGTTGTGGGGTGCAGCGTGTCTGATTATCTAATCTATTTGGCATCAACTAGAGATAGTGTAGATTCGTATAATTAGAGGGTGTCAGTATTCTATGAGACAAGTGGAGTCTCTGTGAGCTCTAGTAGTCTGAGGTGGAAAGGTGGGAGTCTTGGTTAGAGTTTAGAGGACTACAACAGGAGAGGGCGATGGCTAGTATAAGCATCTTATAATCAACTATTATCTGAGTTCTTAGTATTTTAGTGGTAGATGGTGACGAGGAGAGATAGGACGTGTAGTAAATACAGACACACTGTTTGATATGTGCACTCTCTCAGAGAGTTGTGCAACACACTTCCTTCACTATTCATTGGTGATCATAGTATCACAGTAATCTATCATAGGAACAAGGGTCAGAGTACAGGATCTGTACACTACGTTTATACGTGATCTATGAGGGATGAAGAGGTTATGCGTGTGGGTAGGATTTTGGATTTAGACTAGAGGGTAGACACGGTACTATTGTGATAGTTGTCTACGTGTTCATGTGGAAGTACGTGAGTATAGATAGTTTGGAGGCGTGTAGACATGGGGGTTGAGTCGCGACAATTCTCAGACACATAACAGTAGACCACGGAAGTAAAGTGAGGATGCACTAAAGATGAGTCGGTCTTATTGTACAGTCGAGGTCAGTCTGTGTAGAGACTAGAAAGTGATCACTCTGTGATCTGATTCATTTAGGGATACTCTGGAAGTGAATGATTGGGTTGTGGGGTTGGTTGGTGAGACGTTAGGTGATAGGGAGATATTCAGTGGATGTACGGAACGTCTGATGGCGGAGAGGATTACTGATTAAAGTTTGAGTGTGTATTGAGGTGTCACACTGTTGGCAGGAGGAGTTGATGGATTAGGTGATACTCACGTGAGGAATGGTGAGGAGAGCGAGACAACTCATGTAGACATGCTGGAGGGGTTGCGTGGAGAAGGGGCACAGATGTATATGATGAGAGTATAATATTGATTCTAATCTTGGCAGTCTATTTTAGAATTGATTAGTCGGATAGTGAGCATCTCTGGCAAACTGTAGTGAGAGTGTAGATGTCACATTACAGGTGAAGATGTATAGGAGATCTGAAGCAATCTGTTGATAGAGCAGGAGAGCTCTTTTGACACACACGAGGCTTTCTACAAAGTCTTATCATCTATACTCTTAGTACACAGTGAAAATGGTACACTCTTTTGATCTTCTCTTTCTAGATCACATAGGGAGATATTATGATCTAGCTAGACGTGAGAGGTTGTGTGTAGGGTCAGGTTTTTGGGTATCTCGACTCACACACTTTGAGGATAGGGCGACATGAGTATAACGATGGACAGTATGGAACTAGTTGTTTAATCTTAGTGAACTAGGCGTCAGTATAGTGCTTATCAACACGTATCAGAATAGAGTATGACTCTTCGACTGGCACAAGTCTGATGATCTCTGAGATAGACACAAGTGGTTGTGGTAGTAGTGACGTGGAGGCTGGCGAAGCGGTGGGTGACACGTGTGAGTTGGATGGTGGTTGGTTGGAGTCGTGGTGTATGGTGCGGGGGATAGCTTAGTCGGTAGAGGAGAGTCTGTACTCAGGGGTGAACATCTTTCTAGGTACGTAATGTTGGCAATTAATGAAACAAGGGGTGTGGGATAGGTTCTCTCACACATAAAGATTAGTATGATCTACTGTGGGTTAGGGATGTGGCGGCGACAATAGTAAGAGTAGTCTAGATGTGAGTAGGGGAAGGGTACCACCACTAGTAGTGAGATAGTGTGTGTTGCACACACTATGTTCTTACAAGAATTGTGAACCGCTATGATTTTGGGTACATGACTGAAAGGGGACACAACTATTGGAGATCTATATTGACAATATTAAGATAGTGTTTCTTAGGATATAGACAACACAGTGGGAGTAGGGTGGTACAAGTAGTGAGAGAGATAGGGTGACTAGTTGGAGTCACAAGTTTCTCTGAGGGAGTCTATGACGTATCTGTGGATTTCTACAAATTGTGTGACTTTGGCTGCGTCATTTCTAGATGTCTTATTTATGGGCGACATATGTAAGTGAAGATAGAGATATATGAGGTTCTGTGGGATTACCAGTGACAGGAGATTGTGGATTATAGCTCATCTTATGCGAGTTGAGTAATAGAGTCTCTATTATCGTGGTCTAGGAGTTATGTGTGGAGGCTATTCTATTCATTATTTCGAGGTGTGGAGAGGTGGGTTACGTTGACTGTAGAACATTTATGATGCTTTATTGAGTGAGTTTTTATGGGACACGATCAGTGAGTGGAGGGCATATTGTATATTTATCTAACAAAGAGGTGTAGTGAGTGAGGTTCTGAGAGTAACACTTTTTGAGGGGCGGTAATACAGTTGGTTAGTGACTTAGGTGTGGGCTCTAAGTTAGAAGATAGTTTAGTAAGAGGATACTTCTTGGGAGTCTATATGGTTGTGTGTGAGTGTCTAGTCATATATCTTATATGTCGTAGTATTTATGTGGGTCGGATTAAACATGGGAGGAGATGAGAGTAGTGATCTAGAGTTAGTTACGTGTTCACACACCTAGAGGAGTATATGAGACAGAGGGAGGTGCGCTCATGACAGGGGGCGATATAGAAGTATCAGACATTTTCTTGAAGTACATGAGGTCTAGGGGCGGAGGGTGTGCACGTTACTTAGGTTGATGAGGAGAGAGTGAGAGGATTAGGTATGGGTAGAGCGGAAGTACGAGGGATGTGAGTTTCTACTTGAGTGCATGTACATAACAGATTTGGTACACTTGAGATCTGACTTTTCTTGTGGGTACTAGGTGATTGTATCGATGTCAGGCATGAGTCTGATATGAGTATTATGCGGAGCGGGTTTTAGGTATGTTGAGGGTTACAGGGGACATGGCGCATTGAGGCATAAGTGAGTTGGGGAAGACAGATAGTGAGAGTCGGGATGTAGCAGACACACTCTCAAGGGAGTGACGGTGCACAGAATAGGTGTAAGAGCAGACAGTTGCACAACTGGGAGAGGGTTCTGCGGGGTATTTCTTAGTGGGGATATAGACAGGATTTCTGACTAAGTGTCGGTGATTCTGTGACAATGTGTGAGTATTATCTGAGGTGGGCACAGATACGTTAGACGAGTTGATGGATATTGGTGGATGTGGAGTGGTACTATGGACAATCTTCTACTGTGATCCATCTAGTTGTGTCTTCTCTCTTGTGAGTGAGAAGAGCACAAAAAGGCAGGTGATCACACAGCGGAGCGTTGAGCATGATTGAAGAGGGAAGACATATTAGGTTAGGATGAAGGCACGATGGAGTAGTCGTGAGAGTGGGTAGGAGGACAGGTTGTGACATGGATAGTGTGATACGGTGAGTCTTGGAGTGGAGATTTGGTTGAGTGGGGATGGTGTAGAACATAGGGGTTTCTTCGGTGGGGAAGACAGATTGGATGACTCTTCTGTGGTGAGGGGTGAGGGGATATCATAAGGGCAGACAAACTCGGTGAGAGTTCTGACTAGTTTGGAATTGATTTGAGAGAGTAGATCTTGGGGAATGGATAGACTGGATATGAGGTATGCAGGACAGATATAGAGTGTTAGGCTAGTGTACAGTCTGAGGGGAGAGGTCAGTGGGGACAGATTGAAAGATGGGTGGTCTTCTATTCAGACATAACAATGGATGTGGAAGAGATAGAGAGATAGAGGTGGTGAGACACATTTTTGAAGGCAGATATAGGTGTGTATTGTTACACATTGACAATGTTTTAGGGTTAGACTTTATACACACATTTCGGATGCATAATACAAGGGGGTTAATTGGCAAGAGTGAGAGGATTCTGTGCGGCACACTAGCAGTGAGCAGAGACTTTGATACACGAGTGCTCATCTGAACATATGATTACGTTAGGGTGGGTCAGATAGAACTTAGGTGTGTGCTGTGGTACATCGGGATGTAGTATTGTATTGTCTGGTGGGAGAGCTAATGTGAGCGAGGGGTGGTATATCTCTTCTGAGTATCTGGATAGTCATCTCTTCTAGTGAGATACGCATTAGTAGGTGAGTATAGATGGAGTAGGTGGGTCGTTTTAGAGAGAGTGAGTGAGAGTGGTATGAGTCTAGAGTTTTCAGGGTGTGGTGGTGATCTACTGGTAGAGGGAGAGACACACTCTCATCTGGAGAGACAGCTGATGATATAGGTATGGAGAGAGGGATAGCAGGGAAGTGGAGCAAGAGAGAGCATGGAGTTGTGGGGAGTGCACATGATAGGACAGGGAGATATAGTTGAGATATTGAGTCTCTGGATGGGCTTAGTATGGGGTATTAGGACAGTGTGAAGGAGAGGAGATGAGTTAGGAGAGGAGAGGGGATGAGAGTGTGGTGTGTGTTTGGCAGAGAGGTAGGACATGTTGAGAGCACATCTTGTGGGGATTATGTAATAGCTGGGTGGGGACCATATTAGATGGGTTGTGATCCACAAACGGTGTGATGGACAAAGTACTAGGATGTGTATATTGTTGGGCGAGTCTGTGATATCTGGGGAGGAGAGAGGAATAGAGGGGGGTGAGAGTTGTGGGCGGGCAGGAGTCTAGTGAGGTGTGTTATTAAGGGTATGGGAGGAAGATGGACATATAGGTAGAGACGTATGTGTAGTGTGATGAGAGTATTAGCTGACACATGGGAGACTGTGAGGTAGAGGAGTCTCTGTGGGGAGGTTCTACGAGTATGTGGGAGTGGTGAGAGGTGGTTCACATTGTCAGAGCACACGAGTGTGGTGTAGGATATAGTATCATTGTTTAAGGGTCATAGCACAATATATAGAGGTATGTTGTGTCTTATGTGGGGATGCTATTGGCACACATTGGAGAAGTGTTATTATGTGGAGATCTCAATGATATAGCAGCGGGTTCTCACTTGTATGATGTTTTAGGTGACTAAGTACTAGTGAGGTTATCATGGACTATGGTTGGTTGTGAGAGGTGAGTGACTATATGAGATCTACGGAGAGAGTCACTGTTGTAGTGAGTGTGAGTATCTATCAGTTATCATGAGTATGGGGGAGAGGAGATGAGGCGGGTGCGTGGTGGGAGGGGTTCATTTGTGAGGTTCTTTAGACGCACCTTGACTTTTATCTATATTATTGAAGTAAGTTTTATTATACACATCTAGAGTAGGTACGGGGTGTTGTAGTATCTATATGGGTAGGGAGTCAGTATGTGTTTATGTGGGTGAGGTTAATTTGGAGGGGGAAGGGACGGTTCTAGAGGACAAGAGATGTAGGCGAGTTGGTCATACACACAACACGCCTGTCAGTCTTTCTTCTAACATATGGTGGATTACACTGGTGCGGGGTTTTGGTGTATGGAGAGGTGTGAGAGACATGAGGGAGTGAGTCATCTCGTAGTGGGTGTCTGTATGTTTGACACAGTTGTTTACTGGTATGTTAGATATACATGGCGTGCGTAAGATCACAGGAGCTGGGATGGGAGATGAGTTCTGGGCGAGATAGATGAACTGTGGTATGGGGGAGTATAGGGTGAAGGGGTGAGTAGTGGTAGGGGTGGTTTGTTGTGTGTGTTGGGTTTGGTTGTTATATGGTAGGTTATGTGGAGGTGTTGGTGTGGGTATTGGATAGGTTGGGGGTGAAAGGGGGTTTGTGGGGTGGGGGGTGGGGTGAAGTGTTGGGGGGTTTTGAAATGGGTTGGGAGTGGTGGTGTGATTTTGGTTAAGGGTGTTGTTGGGGAAGGGGTTGTTGGTGTGTTGGTTTAGTAGGGTTGGGGTGGTGGGTTGATGTATGGTGTGGTGTTGTGGTTGAATTGGTGGGGGAAGTGGAAAGGGTTATGGGTGGTGGATGGGGGTGTGTGATGTGGGTGTGTGGGATTTGGTTTTTTGGGAATTATTGAGTTATTTGGAAATAGTTTTGGTGTGGGAATTTTTTTAGGTTTGTTTGTAAATATATTAAGTTGTGTGGGTGTGGGTATGTGTGGTTATTGGGGGGGGTGGGTTGTGTGGGTTTGTGGGATTTTTTGTGGGGGGGTTTGATGTTTTGGGTAAATGTTGATTGGTTGGGGTTTAGGATTAATTTTATAGGGGAATATGAATTATTTTGATGAGTATGTGTAAGATTATTGGGGGTTGGTGGATTAAAAGGGAGTGTGAGTGGAAGAGAAATGGTGTGGTTGAGTATTAATTGGTTTGTATTTAGAAGGAGTGTGTAGTAATTTAGTTGAATTGATAGTGAAGTTTATATTGATGTGTTTATTAATTTGATTTTGGGTGTTTTTGGTGGTGTATTTCTAGGAATTTGGTGGGGGGTAGTGTTGGTTGTTTTTGAATTTTATGTATAAGCATAAAGATTGGAAAACCTTTGGATTGACTTAATATCTAGGCATAGCACATACTACAAAAATATGTAAGGTCTTAAAGATGTAAATACATCAATGAACCAATCATTAACCTATATATATATAAACATAACTTCTTCACCATCTTCAATTCCTTCAGCAGAGGCGGTTTGAGTCTCCATTGTGTTATTTGCAGTCATTGACTTCTCTGTAAAAACCCTAAATTTCTTTAAAATTTCATCAACATATTTATCATGACTAATAAATATGCCATCCTTCTTCTGCTTCACTTGTAATCCCAAGATGAATGTAAGTTCTCCCATAGAACTCATCTGAAATTTCTTATGCATCAACTTCTTAAATGCAATGCATAGTTCCTTCTTTGTTGAACCAAAGATAATATCATCTACATAAACTTAGACTAGTAAAATATCACCTTTGTGCCTTTTGATGAATAAGGTCTTGTCAATTTCCCCTCTTTGAAACTCATTATCCAATAGATATGTTGACAAGGTTTCATACCAAGCTCTTGGAGCCTTGAATTAGTCCATACAGTGCTTTTTCAACCTTATATACTTTATCAAGAAAGTCTGGACTTACATTACTCACAACACACTCTATACGTAGTTGGTATGGACTTACTACTCAATCTACCATTCTCCACATCAAACCAATGACACCTCATAGGATGACAAACATCCATTATATGACCAAATTCCATACACACATCACAACTCTACAAGACTAAACTCCTTTAATGAAGCATTACAAGTGCTGAGAAATACCTCTAAATATAAGAGTCTATCATTCATTCCAACTGAGCTGGAGCCATAGCACTATCGCACATCACAAGTGTCACAAGAAGACAAGGGTATTATTGTCTGTGAAAACTTACAGGGCATTACACACCTCTTGCTATATATATCACACTAACCCACACCAATTATCACACGCGTTCTTTCCATTCTCATCAATATTTACACTTTTTGCTCACTACTACCCATCACAACACTTGCACTTATTCTAGCAAATTTATTCTCAACTTCTGGAATTTAGTAATATTTTACAGGACTACATTCTAGTCTCTCATATCGAGATCAGTTCTAGGACTTACGAACTTATGCTTCATCTATGCCATACCTAACACCGACATTTAACAAGCTAGAGTAGGCGCTATGTGGATACCTAGACATTGAGCTCTATTCTGAGGAGAGTTTACACGGTAGCACAAGGATTGAGGAACAGACACTCATATATGATTCTAGATTGAAGAAAATAGTCACACAGAGTGAGGTGACTTTTGGTAGAGTTCTGGGGTTGTATGTGTTGATGTGGATGTTGGAGTGTGACTCGGCGAACAGATTCAAAACTGAGATATATCACTTGTACACTTTACATGCATGGCATCATATGGGTCGCAATAAGTGATATGGGACTGATGCGATGTCTACAGGTGACTCTTTCATCTCAGATGTTATGACCTGGGGGTCATAAGGATTTAGGGGTTGATTTTTGGTGGGGGTGGGTTTTTTGGTGTGAATGATTAATTATTGGGTAATAAGATATTATTAATGATTGGAATGGGTTACTCATTACGATGTGAGGTGACACACGTTCTATGTTACTATCGCATCAACCGAGGTTAGTATGTGGAGTTGGGGTTATCAGTGTAGGCGGCACGTGGAGTGTGTTGATCAACTCTTGATGTGGACAATTATAGACATTACACACTTGCCTCTTTGGTATACTCTTCTAGACAGTGATATAGATGAGCAGATGGATGGGTCTTTGCATACTGACTGATACACAGAGAGGCATGTAACAATGGTTACACGACACTATATCGGTTTATAGATGGTCGTGTGCGCGAGTCAGATTCACACCTCTAGGGTGTGGTGTGGAGTTGGAGAGGGGTCACCACAGCTTACACACACACTTGTAATTCGTCATGATGGTTCTCTAGCAATGGGAGGTAGTTGCACACACACAAGGATGATATCTGATGGAGTATAACACAGTGAGCGGGCACTCTGATAGGAGTGTTATGGTGAGAAGGGAGCTAGAGTGCATGCAAGAGATAACTTAGCAGCTGCTACGTGGAGGCACGGGGAGTAGTTTGACGTGTAGTGTTGTTCGAGCACGATGTCACATTAAGTTCAGATTGTCGTTGCACAATATATGCTATCTACAAGGCGGAGGAGGAGCACGACACAGCTAGAAGTGTAAGGAGTAGACCTTAATCAAGTGAGCCATACGTCTAGCTGGTAGTCAGTTCGGTGGTCGGTAATGCGTGGGAGCAGTGAGTACGGTATAGTGTCAGCACTGTTGGTTTTGGGTTGAGGGGTACTATGGGAATCAGAGCAGGATCAGGATAGGAGGGTAAGAACTGATGTGCATGACACACACAGCGAGTAGGGGGTGTGTACGTGGATCATTGTCTCTTGTCTCCATTTCACACGATAGATAAAGAAGATCTCCACAGATGTGAGAGGGTGCAGTGATGTTACAGAACATGGGAGTTGAACCATGTTTGTGTGAGCAACTATGGGATTGATTGAAAGATTCTTCTGAACTCTGAAAACAGGTCATTACAGAGGAGAACGTAACTTTAGATTATGTCTGACGAGGAGAGTACAGACAGACACATGCAGAGTTTAGCGTTTGTGAAGTTAGTGGGGAGGACGTCACATAAGTGGACTGGCGTGGACACACGTACTACTGGGCTAGTATATGAACTAGGAAGTGGTGTATATATATGTTAGTGGATCTATTGAGATTGTAGGTACATATCTCTAGATACGAGTGAGATTACTCACAGACACATTTCACTCTCAAGCATGGTTACACAGGTCTTATTCTTTCGATCAATGACGAGACTGTGTACAGGTTTAGTAGTTACGTGGGAGTGTGATTATGGTCGATCTCTCTATTGTGGTATTAGATTGCATGATATGTTCACTAGTTTAGGGAAACTAGAGGTTACTTACAGAGAGTTAGGAGGGTGGTTGATGGTGTAGCGGTAGTAACATCTTTGTTTTTTTGGTAGTATAGAATGTATGCGATAACACGAGATAGAGTATCTGGGTTCTTCGTGTGTGACAGGTTACTACTCTCTATCTCACAATCATTAGTTGTTGAGGAAGAGGTCACTCTACTGCGTCTGAATATGATAGTGAAGTTTAATGAGTCGGATGGAGGAGATTCTCTATTCAGAGCTGGGTAGCATCTTCTCAGGCTGAGTGAGTGGTTTGTGGAGGGTCTATATTTTGGGCACGAATACTATTAGAACTGTTGTAAGTATGTGAGTATATTCAGGGACATATCAGTCGTAGATGCAATTTAGTGATCACTAGGATTACATGAGATAACTCACTGCGTCAATGATGAGGATATTAACGACAAGGGGATTGACACATCTAGATAGAAGGTTGACGAGGGGGGAGGAGCTCTTCAGACTTGTGAAAACACGCTAGTACATACTATGTCTAATACGACACATCATACAGTGAATCGTCGTAGAGGTCACTGCATTGAGTGTGTGCACGTATGATCGAACATGGATTGATATCGAGAGACTCTATAGTTATGTGTAATCGGAACAATTGCTGTTGAGTCACACTGATTGAAGTTGTAATTAAGAGTTCTGTCTCTCTCATATGGGAGATAGTCACTCATGATCTTACTACACAAGTGAGTATGGTGTATATACTCTAGGACTGGTTGTCACTACTGTGTTCATTGAACTATATGGGGATGCTAGGTCTATGAGACGTGAGATGATAGAGAGTGGTTGTATGGTGTTCGAACTTTGATTGGAAGCATTTAGACTGAATTATTTATTCGGATGTCTTTGGTTGTAGGTTGTGGGAGAGTGGGAAGGACGACACAGACGTACTCTTTGTTGAGACACAGGACCAGTCAGATAGAGGGAGCAACACACATGGATGGGATACACCGTCATTCGTCAGTGCGTGGACAACACATCTTGAGTATGGACATTACTCTTTGGGGAGAGATTGTCAGAGTGCGGTTTAACGTGAACGACTCATGCACATGGGGACCGTGTAGTAGAGCACTATGTGACCATATACTCAGGGTGTGGTGTAGATAAAGAGGAGTTGGCGTGTATACAAACGTGAAGGACATGGAGACATAGATCTTTAGTATGAGAGGAGAAGACAAGGATGATGTTGTGAGGGGTGTTTTTGATTGGTGTCTACTCAGGCGCAAGAGGAGACACACAGTGTAGGTGAGACTATTATATTTGGAGAGTAGCACAGTGATTGTACACGTGATGGCGTGGGAGTGAGTCAACACAAACACTCAGTCTCTGTTTTCTTCTATGTGGAGAGATTAGGATACATTGATTCTGGTATAGGAGTAGTTCACGAGTGAGGATGTCTGACTTTTAATGTTTTGTACTCTACTACAGAGACATGGAACTCAGGTGAGAGGTGAATTGTACACCTCTTGATACATCTAATAGAGGACGGAACGGATATAACACAACACAGATGAGAGTTGTAGAGGAAGTCGGTCACATACACATATTGTATAGTAGAGTACTAAGTAACAATGTTTCATGATGTCACACACATGGCACACATGATAACACACTTACACCTAGTCACTCATGGATAGACAGAATCTATTAGCGCAGTCACTATAGGTAGCTATGGAGAGGTTGAGGTTTGACCAATGGTTAGGGTCTGAGTGTTGAGGTGTATGGGACACTGGGACAGAGAGGAGTTGAAAGTTGGAGTTTTTGATTAAGACATCGTTTGTTTTATGTGGTACGCACGGATCATGCACAACAGAGAAGATGTACTAGGTCAGAAACTTAGTAGGAGATGTGACTTTATGGGGAACAGATTAGGATGTTGTGACACAAGTAGGGTTGATACAGACATCACACACTATTGACATTCTATACAATAGGTTAAGGTTAGATGTTATGGAAGAACACTGTGTATTAGGGTGTGACTGACATTGTGAGGAGGACACACGATACACTTGTGAGCGTTTGTGTATTGAGACACATGATTAAGGCTAGACACGGTGTGTAGATGGTAAATTGAGTGTTATATTAGGGTAAAATGGATGATTTGTATGGAATTTTGTTTTGGTTGTGGTTAATGGATGAGATACTCAGGGCATGTGACACAATCACTCTCATTTCTCTGCAACATTATGAGGAATAGGTTATTGCTGGATGTGAGAGTTGGACACTAGAGAGGTACTCTGAGGATGTATTTATTGGGAGTTTATTGGGTAATGAGGAGCAGTGAGAGGCACATTTATAAATTTTTGTCAGATAACGCAGCGTTCTATTACTGGTTATTCACAATAGAGAAACAGATGTTGGGAAGAAACGGACTCTAGTAGGGACAACCAGGCAGTGCGTGCGGGATGTACTGGAAGTGAATGTTGTTTGGGGTTTATAAAGTCTCTATCTGTGGACTAATTATCTAAGGGGACAGGCGGATCTTGAATTTGAATGCACGGATCTTTTTGGGGGTGTGGTAGCACTGGAGTGGATCTTTGTTGTCTCGTAGCAGTTTGTCCAAGAGGGAGATTGATGAGAGGTAGGTGGATCTAGACGAGAGTGTAGGGATATCTTTGTGTGGTGCACATATCAGAGGGGATAGCGACACCTGTGAGTCACTATAACTGAGAGTCGTGGGTTAC
>BQNB010002692.1:68220-121975 GCA_026074375.1 Tanacetum coccineum
AAAAGGGAAAGAAGCACAGAGCCTCTTGTAAGTCCAAAATAGAGAACTCAATCAGTCTTCCTTTACATTTGTTGCATATGGACTTGTTTGGTCCAACATTTGTAAAAATCCTTATGAAGAAAATGTATTGCCTAGTTGTTACAGATGATTACAGTAAGTTTACAAGGGTTTTCTTTCACTAGCTACTAGATGAAGACTAGTGGCATTCTTAAGCGTTTATAACTGGGATAATAAAATCTAGTAGATCACATGTTAAGTGATTTAGATGTATAATGGACTGTAGTACAAAACAAAGAGATGAATCAGTTTTGTAAAATGAAGGGTATTTTGAGACAATTTAGTGTAGCTAGAACTCCTCAACTAATTAAGGCTGCTAGGACTATAATAGCTAATTCTAAGTTGCTAACTACTTTTTAGGCATAAGCAATTAATACTACTTGCTATGTGCAAAATAGAGTGTTAGTAGTTAAGCCTCATAACAAGACCCCATATAAACTTTTTCATGGTAGAACACCAACTAAAAGTTTTATGAGACCATTTAGGTGTCCTGTTACCATTCTCAATACCATAGATCACTTAGGCAAATTTGATGGTAAGGCTGATTGAAGGTTTCTTTGTTGGATATTCTTTGAATAGTAAAACCTTTAGAGTATTCAATAGTAGAACAAGAATAGTGGAAGAAAACTTACATATTAGGTTTAGTGAGAGTACACCTAATGTTGTAGGAAGTTGACCAGATTGGCTATATTGGAATTGAATGCACGTAACAAGAATAATGAAATTAATGAGCCAATGTTGCAGGTACATATCTAAAGGTTTTTGCATTACAAAAGCAAGTGATAATGCAGGTCAAGCTAGAAAGAAGACAGAAACTGTCAAAGATTACATTTTTCTACCATTATGGACTGCTAATCTACCATATTCTCAAGATCCAAAGAGTTTTCATAATGATGGATCCAAACCATCAAGTGATGATGAAAAGAATGTTGATGAAGATCCAAGAAAAGAAAGTAAATGTAATGATCAAGAGAAGGAAGATAATGTTAATAGCACTAACAATGTTAATGCTGCTGGCATAAATAAGGTTAATATCGTTGGTGGAAAAACAAGCATTGAACTTCCATTTGATCCAAATATGCATGTTTTAGAAGATTATAGCATATCTGACTTCTCAAGAGATGAAGATGATGGTGCAGTGGTTGACATGAACAATTTAGATACTATAATCCAAGTCAGTCCTATTCCAACTACAAGAATTCATAAAGATCATCCTCTAATCAATGATAAGATTTGCATCAGCACACAAATAAAAATGTCAAAGAATTTGGAGGAACATGGGTTTGTTAGTACTATTCAACAAAGAACAAACCATAAAGACCTTCAAAACTGCTTGTTTGCTTGCTTTTTATCATAGGAAGAACCCAAAAAGGTAATTCATACATTGAAGGATCCAAGCTGGATAGAGGCTATGCAGGAAGAGCTTCTACAATTCAAGTTACAAGAAGTTTAGACTTTAGTAGATTTACCAAATGAAAAAAGGGCTATAGGCTCTAAATGGGTTTTCAGGAATAAAAAGGATGAAAGGGGAATTGTGTTAAGAAATAAAGCAAGATTGGTTGCTCAAGGATACACACAAGAAGAAGGGACTGACTATGATGAAGTCTTTGTCCCTGTTGTAAGAATTGAAGCAATTAGGCTATTTTAGCTTATGCTTCATTTAAAGATTTTATGATGTATCAAATGGATGTAAAAAGTGATTTTCTCTATAGGAAGATTGAAGAAGAGGTATATGTATGTCAACCACCAAGATTTGAATATCTAGACTTTCCTGATAAAGTATACAAGGTTGAAAAAGCACAGTATGGACTACATCAAGCTCCCAGAGCTTGGTATGAAACCTTGTCAACATATCTATTAGATAATGAGTTTCAAAGAGGGGAAATTGACAAGACCTTATTCATCAAAAGGCACAAAGGTGATATTTTACTAGTCTAAGTTTATGTAGATGATATTATCTTTGGTTCAACAAAGAAGGAACTATGCATTGCATTTAAGAAGTTGATGCATAAGAAATTTCAATGAGTTCTATGGTGAACTTACATTCATCTTGGGATTACAAGTGAAGCAGAAGAAGGATGGCATATTTATTAGTCATGATAAATATGTTGATGAAATTTTAAAGAAATTTAGGTTTACAGAAGTCAAGACTGCAAATACACCAATGGAGACTCAAAAGCCTCTGCTCAAGGATGAAGATGGTGAAGAAGTAGATGTTTATATATATAGGTTAATGATTGGTTCATTGATGTATCTTACATCTTTAAGACCTGACATCATGTTTGTAGTATGTGCCTATGCTAGATATTAAGTCAATCCAAAGGTTTCACATCTTTATGCTGTGAAAAGGATTTTTAGGTACTTAAAAGGTCAACCAAAATTAGGCCTTTTGTATCCAAAATATTCTCCTTTTGATTTGGTAGCATACACTGATAGTGATTATGCTAGAGCAAGCTTAGATAGGAAGTCTACAACAGGAGATTGTCAATTCCTTGGATGTAGGATTAAATATCATGCAGTGCAAAGAAATAGACAGTGGTTGCAAATTCCACAACAGATGCTGACTATGTAGCTGCTTCAAGTTGCTGTGGACAAGTGCTTTGGATTCAGAATCAACTACTTGATTATGGGTACAATTTTATGCATACCAAAATCTTTATTGACAATAACAATATATAACAACCCACAATTTTCATAAATGTAAATATCCATCTATTAAGTTAGATGATGTACAATCTATCAGTTATATATGAACTCACCTTTTTCAGGGAAATTTTTCGCTTTATTACATTACATTACTTTGCCAATATCTCAATATGCAATATAACCTGCATAACTCAAGTTAACGGACTCAGACAACCTACGTATGGCAATCTTATCCTCATATATGTCAAGCAAACATCATAACATCAAGTCAGTATCATAATATCATTATTAAAATGCCATATCCAAAAGGTACCATTTGCAACATCATTCAAAATGGGGCTTTTAAACCATATCGGATACCCTAAACCCTAACCTCATAAAAAGGGATAACCCCTAAAGTGAATGCACAATCTACTAAGCATATGTAAAGTAAAATATGATATCGCATTTAATATTATAATCTCTTCAAAGTCAAAGTACAAATCTCTAAAAACTTCAATGTACAAGTCATTAACATGATCTCTAAAATAGCTTTTACCTCCCCCCCCCCCCCCCCCCCCCCCACCCCCCCCCCCCCCCCCCCCCCCCCCCCCCCCCTCCCCCCTACCCCATTTTCATTCTTATCGCTTCACTATCACTTGTGAACAAGCTACTATACTCATTTTACAAGATTTAAACCCTAAATATTTATTCCATAAGCCCTTTCATACTCTTTTTGCACTCAAAACCCTAATTCAAAACCCTAAACCCTAAAACCAAGCTAGTTTCTAAACCATGACCTATTTCTTGGCTTTTATCCATTGTAAACCTAAACAAACCCACAAATAAGTTGTAAAATCTTATTTTACAATCATATCAATCCTATTCAATCATTATCACATCTTCCTCATCATTTTACCTCACTGTATCGTAAAATATATCCTAGAAACCCTAAAATGTACCTATATGGTTTACCGTTTACTTGTTTTAAACATTCTAATCCAAATAACCAAACCAAGGACCCAATTTATTAAACTCATAAAATGAGTTTAAAAATCATTATCTATCATTAACTTGGCAATGTGCAAGAAATCAAAGCCTAGAAAACCCTGTAACGAATCCAGAAACCCTAATTATGCGTAATTATAACTTCTTGACCCATTTCTCATTTCAACACATTAACTTAAACCAATGAAACCAACACTTCATTGATAATACGTTATATAAGCCCTATGATTTTGTATTCCCATCATTCTAATCAGGTGTAATGCAAAAATTAGCCAAGAAATCAAGAAAACCCTAAACGAGCCCCTAGTGAACCCGTACTCCCATTTCTTCAATTCTAATCCGTTTTAACCCAAACGAATTGCTAATATTTGCTAATTACTTTAATACCAGACCTTAACAACCTATTTCATCATTCCTTAATCATTTATAACACAATGTACCTTGTTAAAACATTTGAAGAACCCGTCGAACCCAAAATAGACCCGGTTTGCTTCTATGACCATTTTAACCCCTCTAAATTGCTACCATGTGCAAATGACCACCTAAGAACTCTTCTAGAAGTCTTATAGCAGCTTACTAAGCAACTTTGACTTATCCAAAGTCAAGAATGAAAGCACATGGCCTTCCCTTTTGCCTACTTCAGCCGCGGCAACAAAGGATGAAGCCACATCCTTCAACCTAGTTTCCTAGACCTCCACACTTCATTTTCTAGCTTATACACCTCCCTAACTAGACCCTCTATGTGTCAAGACCAGATCATAACCCTTGCTTACTCCTTGCTACTTCAAATGGGTATAAATAGGAGCATAATGTGTTCATTCTTCTCATCCCCCACTTCTCCTCATATAACCCTTTCATTAGTAGCAACTCCTTGCTCAATAATGAATTCTAATAGATCTTAAGAAGTCTCAAGTACAGAAAGGAAGCAAAGAAACGAAGCCCGAGTCCGTTACACTAGCCGTACAAAGCCGAAGTCCCGATCTGATCCGTTCCCAAGCTTATAAGCTCAAACCAGTTCTATAAGGTTTATATTTGCTCATGTAACTCATAATGTTCAATATGTTGCTTGCTGAAAATCATAATATAAACTTTGAACTCAAAAACCTAAGTGATATGCCTTTGTGATCCAAACCTAACACCCGAACCCTAATTATTATGTTTTTACTTAAACTATGGGTTAAACTTGAAAATAATAATAATAATAATAATAATAATAATAATAATAAACATAAACTGTGGGCTGATAAAAGTTTACTACCTCTTGCCGGCTCACAACCGATGTGGTAGTCTTCTAAAGAAAGCCCATAGTAAGAATAAAAATCTGAGACTGATAAAAGTTTGTTGCATCTTGCCGGCTCACAACCGATGTTGCAGCCTTCTAAAAGGTCGAGGGTTACAATTGCATAAATGTTATGTTTAATATTAAGGATGAATTAATAAATAGATTTCTTTTTGTTAAATTCAAATATGCTTTTGAACTTTGACTATTCTATTTTAAAGCTATGCATATACGGGAAACCTGAGAGTTTTTGAAACCTAAGGTCTGTGAGTCCCGATACTAGTCTCTGTGGGGTGTCAAAAGCCTGGTCACTTAGCCGCAAGGTTGGGATGTGCCGAGACGAAAGTCGCTACATGGGATGATCTCGCCGTTAACTCATTATTTTTGGGTGGAACGTGAAGCATAGTATTTTTCAAAACGTTGATGCATGGTTGAAATTCAAAATAGCACACTCACTTAAGATATAATAAATGTCGGGAGTGAAAAGTTCACAAGTTGCAAATATGAGTAGTGTTAGCATCTTTACTGATATTTAGCTGTGATTTCGTTTTAAGCTTGGTTTGGAGCAAGTGAAAAGTCGGGGACGATGAATTTATCCTTTTTGGGGCATTCTCGGATCGAAATGCATCTTGTTCTATGATCCCTAACAGTTATGGAAATAACGAAAGTCGAAATATTCTAAGTTTACTTAAAAACAAATATATATATATGGAAAAAAGTTTTGAAAAATGGAAAAATGGGGTGTTTTATAACTTGTGATTTCTTAACTTTCCCCACAAAAATCTTTGCTACTATTCAAAGATTTAGTTTGGAGAAGTTTAGAGGTATTTGGTTTTAAAGCATATAATATTGCGTGAGGACACACAATCGCTTAGTGTGGGGAATTTTGATATGTGAGAATACACATATCATTTGTATACCAAAAATAGCCCTCAAAAGATGAAATTGTGCATAAAATGCTTGTATATTGCCTGTTTTGTCTTTGTGATTGTGAAGGTACGGATAACGCAAATATCGCAAGAAATCGGCCAAAACCGGACAAACACGGACACGAGAACGGATAGAGTGCACAAGAGCCGGGGATTTGATAGCAAGAACAAAGTCAACCCATGGTCAACATTTGGTCAACTCACAAAGGACAAAATTCTCAAAAATACCAAATCAGTCCTAAATGTTAAACACTAATTTCACCAAAAGTCCCTAAACCCTAACACCGTTATCTCTTTATAATATAAGAGATAACGGTCGTTATCTTTATAACACACCTTAAAACCAAGCAAAACTCCATGCCCATCCCCATTTCTTTTACCCGAGCCAAAGTCAAAACCCAAATACGGGTCAAACAAAGGGTATAAAAATATTAAAAAAAAAAAAAAAACAAAACAAAATAAGGATAGCGCGGGAAGACGTTTTTATTGTTCATCATCGTCTTCGTGTTTAACCCAACTCAAATCAAAGGGTAAATGGCAATTGATGATATGGCTTTATGATTCGAGTACCAAGGTACAACTTGGCAAGAGAAAACGTCATGAGAGCATTCCATTGGTTGATCCCCACAAGGAATGACACGCGGATATATGAAGAAGCACACCAAGAAGTGGGATTTTACAATAAAGTACTTGTAAAAGAAGCACAACGAGCCTGACACACGGAATGCCACGTTGGCAATCTGTGTGCTCATCATTTAATCCAACGATGATGATTAAGGATCCAATGATTGGCATTTAATGAAGGGTTAAGATCAAGAATAAGAGGAGCGTATCCAGACTCCTAGAAGCTTCACCAAGACCCTATAAATAGAGAGCCTCTCCTCACACACATCATCTTCTTTTTCCAGCTTTTAAGTAGTAGCTTACTTTAGTTTTTAGCTTATGTAATTTTCATTTAAATGTAATTTTAATTCTGTTTTAAGTCTTTGTAATCTCTATTTTAAGTATTGTAATGAGCTTTTGAATCAATGAAATCTTAGTTTAATTACAAGTTTTGTGTTTACTCATCATGCTCTTATACTCAAAAAAAGTCTGTATATACTATTGTCATAAAGCTCATTACTAATATAAGCTACTATAAATGCTCATTAAGCTTAATTACCCTTGGAATTGGATGGCTGCTTGGTAATTAAGCTTTGGTTTAGTCCTGAAGGTCAGGAGTAGGTTTAGACTAGGTTTTGCATTAATAAGCTCTTAACAGTTTATAGCTTATAAGCTATAAGCTAGTGGATTATGCTCTTTATTGAGTTTATGATCTCTGTTTAGCTGAGATCTGAGGTACCTTTTCTTATCCTTTTTAAGTTTTGATAAGTATTAGTTAAAATTTATAAAAATCCAAAAATATGTGCTTACTTCAGTTCAGCTTATTGTAGTGCTTAATATTGCTTATTTTCTGTTAGTAATAGCTTATCAGTTCTTATATAGCCTAGTTATAGATCTGTTTCTTACTTAATAGCTTAAAATTTGAAAATCTAAAAATAAGGGGGTGTTTGGCTCAGCAGTACTAACCACAAGTTAGTACTGCTTGAGACAATTTGGTCTTAAGTTTTTGTTTTTAATCTTTAAACTAAGTCTATTTTAGCTAGATTCATAAGCTAGGATAGGGATAATTAGTTTTTCATAAATTATTATTATAGTCCCTACAACTGTTAAGGTCTCTTTTGGATTTTAAGCTGGAATCACTTCTAGTAATTGAAATGACCTTAGTTGTTCTTAGTTTGATGATTTATAAGTATTAGAATATGTTCCTTTGGTCTGCATTTTGTCTAAGTTTAATTTGAGTCACAATTGTGCAAACTGCACCAGTAAAAAAACGGAAAAAGGTCTTTTTCATCATCAATTTTTAATAAGTAAAAGTTGTTCCTAGATTTTAGATAGGTAGCACACTATTTGATTAGGGTAATGGTACATGGGTGTATTTGCTTTTTGAAGTTAAGTTATTTGATGTATATGTTTTTAGCTTTAAAAACCTGCATTTTCATTTTTAAAAACCAAAGTCATACCTAGTGCATTCTAAGTATAAGTTGTTTTCATTGAGTTTTTGATTAAGCATTTGAGTTTCAAAATACTTTTCAAAGGTAGATTTAGAAAGCTTATAGTATAAGCTTTAAGATGGTATAAGCCATATTGTCATAAGGTTCTATTTGTGTGCTTAAAAATAAGCTCAAAGGTACCTAAAGGGGCAGTTTTGTTAACAGTTTACACTAAAAGAGTTTATTTCTTTATTAACTTATCGCTTATTGTTTCTGCTTAATTAGGATTCGTTTATCGTTTTTTAGGTTAGTGAAGTCAATTTTAGTTATTTAGTTTTGTCATTAGCTTATTTGAGCTTATTTGCTTTCTAGTGTTAAATATAAAGTGTTTTAAGCTTTCATTATTTGAATTTTTAGCTTATTGCTTATTAATCTGTGCTTATTTTCTTTTCAAATCAGCTTATTAGGTTAGGTTTAGTATAAAAGTAGCTTATTAAGTCTTAGGTTTAGCTTATTTCATGTTTTCAAGTTCTTAAGTTTTGTATAAAAGCTAAAAAAGAAAGTTTAGCATTTTTACTGTCTTTTAAGCTGATTTTCAGCTTATTTAGGGAATTTCATAAAAAGTTTCTTTTATTAAAAGTGTTTATTTTCAGCTTTTCTACAACTTTGTTTTTTAAAGTTTTTCTAAAAAAAAGGGAAGATGGAAATCGGGGGTGAGCAAGGCTCGAACCCCCGACCTCAACATCCTCACCTTTTATAAACGCCTCACAACACACACTCACTACCAACGTGCCCTGGGGTCTTTTTCGTTATAGTTTCACAAAATTTATTATTTGTATACATTTTAGCTTTTTTGTACAATAAGCTGTTTTAGCTTATTGCACAGCTTATTCGATAAGCTGTTATTCCCAACTTATTTTTCTTAGATTCCTCTTAGTTCAAGCTAATTTCTATAATTTTTTTAGAATTTTTATAATTAGTTTAGTATTTTTAAACATTTATTTTTATTAAAAACTTTAAAAATTCATAAAAAATAGAAAAATAATCAAAAAAAATATAATTCTTTTTTAGGAAATTTTCTTTTATCATATAGTTTCTAGGAAAATTAGTTTTGCTTCCATAGGGTTAAAATTGCAAAATTTCAATTTTTAAAGAACGGGATTCGTTTCCGTTCACGTTTCTCGTGTTTTAAGCTCAATTCAACTCAGTTTTTGCTCTAGTTTTTTTTAAACTTACTTTTTAGTCAATTAGAGTCTATTAAAAGAGAAAATTTCATTTTAGGTTTAATTTTGGAAATTTAGGGTTTTTAATCACCGTTTAGGGTTCCCGTTTTGTGTTTTTAGTTAAAGTTTAAATTCCTGTTATTAAAGTTAAGTTTAATTGTCCTTTAATTTGCTCACTTTTAGGATTTTAGGAAACAAATCATATTTGAACCAATTCAAATCATTGTCTAAACAACAAACGTGGTCTCAATTTCATAAATCTTCAAGGAATACGACCCGGTAATCACATACCGGTAAATATACGTATTATTATATATTTGTGAGAATTTACCTTATTACCTAAATGTATATATATATAATATATATATATATATAAATATATATTATAATATATATAAATTTAAATATATATATATATATATATATATAAAGTAGTTATCGGTATTTTTCTAACTACATTTGTCCTCAAGGGTAGTTTGGGAATTTCATCACTGTTATATTATATTATACGCGTGTATTATAAATACTATATCAATTGGCTCCTTCAAAAATGCAGGAGTTGTCTAACCAGCTTCAAGAACTAGCAGACCGAGGTTTTATTCGACCAAGTACATCGCCTTGGGGAGCTCATGTCTTATTTGTTAAAAAGAAATACGGAGCTTTGTTTAGAATGTGCATCGAGTACCGTGAATTGACTAACTTACCATAAAGATTCGTTACACCATTAACCAAGATAGATGAATTATATCGGTTCTACTTCTTGGTTCAAGCGTTTTAATCATAAATTAGTAGGTATGATGAAGCTATATAAACTGAGAGTAAGAGACGAAGATTTAATAAAACTGCTTTAAGTAACAAGATACGAAATATGAATTTAAAGTTAATGCAATTTGGTTTTTCTAACGCACATGAGAGGTTAATTGGATCTCATGAACAGGGGGTGTTAACACTATATTTGGATAATTTCGTTATAGTAGTTTTAGAGGGATTGTGATTATATATAATTAGAGTTTATTTGTTGTTTTATATATTTGCTATATGAATATTATTGGAAATTAATAATTAAAGAGTTTTTGTTTTGAAATGTTAGATTTTGTGATTTAGGGTGTATTTTAGGGTGAATGGATGGGTATGATATGGGTGTGGATTTGTAGGATGGGTAAAGGAATTGGTGTGTTGATGGTTGTTATGTAATTATAACTACTATAATTATGTTGATAATGTGGATTTGTTAAGAGATTTTTAATTGTGGTTTAGTTTGTTTTGATTTTGGATTTGGAAGTTGTATTTTGATATATTATTAATGTATTATTTATGGGATGTTATATTTATGAGTGAATTATAATTAATATTTTAAGATTTGTTGATAAATTAGGTGATGTAAATGTTGGTTTAGATGAATTTGGTAGGTTCTAGGAGCTGTATTAATGCAAAGAGAAAAAGTCATTGCATATGCATCTCGACAACTCAAACCTCACGAAGAAAACTATACCACTCATGATCTTGAATTAGGAGCAGTGGTATTTGCTCTTAAAATCTGGAGACACTATCTATACGGTACAAAGTGTACAGTTTTCACTGATCACAAAAGCCTTCAACACATTCTTCGTCAAAAAGAATTGAATATGAGGCAACGCCGATGGTTAGAATTACTCGCAGATTATGATTGTGAGATTTGCTATCATCCTGGAAAGGCAAATGTTGTGGCAGATGCCTTAAGCCGGAAGAAACAAATCAAACCACTCCGAGTTAGAGCATTGATCCTAACCGTTCATCCAAAATTACCATCTCAAATTCTCGAAGCTCAAAATGAAGCCCTCAAAGAAGAAAATGTCAAAACCGAAAACCTACGAGGAATGGACAAATCATTTGAAATACGTCCTGACGGAACTCGTTGTATCAAAAATCGAAGTTGGTTACCACTTTTTGGCGGTTTAAGAGACTTGATCATGCATGAGTCTCATAAATCGAAATATTCTATTCACCCGGGTTCTGATAAAATGTACCACGATCTAAAGAAACTCTATTGGTGGCCTAACATGAAGGCAATCATCGCGGAATATGTTGGCAAATGTTTGACATGTTCTAGAGTTAAAGCAGAATGTCAAAAGCCATCCGGCTTACTGGTACAACCAGAAATTCCTATGTGGAAATGGGAAAGGATAACAATGGATTTCGTTACAAAGCTACCCAAAACCTCAATCGGACATGACACCATTTGGGTCATTGTCGATCGCCTTACCAAATCCGCACATTTTATACCTACTCGAGCGACTAATAGTATGGAAACTCTTACAAGGTTATACATCAAAGAAATAGACTCTCGACATGGCGTGCCAATCTCCATCATCTCAGATCGTGACAGTCATTTCACATCCAGATTTTGGCAATCATTGCAAAATGCTTTGGGTACTCAATTAGACATGAGTACAGCATATCATCCTGAAACCGATAGACAAAGTGAAAGAACCATCCAAACACTCGAAGACATGCTACGAGATTGTGTCATAGACTTTGGAAAAGGATGGGAAAGACACTTACCATTGGTAGAATTTTCCTACAATAACAGTTATCATGCCAGTATCAAGGCAGCACCGTTTGAAGCACTTTATGGTCGAAAGTGCAGATCACCTGTTTGCTAGGCCGAAGTTGGGGATGTTCAACTCACGGGACCAGAAATAATTCATGAAACTACTGAAAAGATCATGCAAATTCGTCAACGCTTGAAAGCTGCAAGAGAACGGCAAAGAAGTTACGCCAATGTAAGGCAAAAGTCTTTGGAATTTCAAATTGGCGATCGTGTTATGTTAAAAGTATCACCTCATAAAGGTATCTTTCGATTTGGAAAACGAGGAAAGCTTAATCCCCGATACATTGGACCATTCAAAATCCTTGAACGGATTGGTCCGGTGGCATACAAACTAGAGCTTCCTGAAGAGCTTAGTAATGTCCACAATACTTTCCACGTTTCTAATCTCAAGAAATGATTATCCGGTGAATCTCTCATAATTCCAATGAAAGAACTTCAACTCAACGACAAACTCAACTTTGTAGAAGAACCAGTGGAAATTATGGATCGTGAAATCAAGCAACTAAAACGAAGTTGTATTCCTATAGTCAAAGTGCGATGGAACTCTAAAAGAGGACCAGAATTTACAAGGGAACACGAAGATGAAATTCGTGCCAAATATCCTCATCTGTTTTCAAACATCACTTCAAAATCCAATTAAATCTCGGGACGAGATTTCTGTAAGGATGGGGACTATAACAATCCGCAATTTTCATCAATATAAATATCTATCTATTAAGTTAGATGCAATGTACTATCTATCTATTATACATGAACCACCTTTTTCAGGGAAATTTTTCGCTTTATTACATTACTTACCTTACCAATATCTCAATATGCAACGCAACTTGCATAACTAAAGTTAACGAGCTCACGCAACCTACCTATGGAAATCTTATCTACATATATGTCAAGCAAACATCATAACATGTCAAGTCAATATCTTAATATCATTTTTACAAAGTATATTACTCATATAATGTACCATTTGCAACGTTATATCAAGACATGCTTAAAACTTTTATCGTATACCTCTAAAACCCTAATTCCATGTAAAGTTAATATCTAAAGTGAATGCATAAGCTACTAAATCATATGTACAAGTAATATAAACATCTTATTTGAATATACTTTCCCTCCAAAAATAAGGTACAAGTCCTTTAAAGCACAATGTACAAGTCATTAATGCACAATATCTAAAATAGCCGTTTTACCTTCGTTTTCCTAAGAACCTTATACAATCCATCAAGTACAAGTTACAAGCAAGTCATACACTTCATTTAGATTCTATAATCATCCTCATTTCATAAGATTTCATGAAATGAAACCTAGAAACCCTAACCCAAGCAAAATACTACACCATGACTCGTTTCTTGGTTTTTATCCATTGTAAACCCAAACCATTACTCAAATAAGTTGTAAATACATAATTTACAACTTTACAAATCACATTCCATCATCATTTCACCATTTTTAACAACAATGTACAAGAATTAAACCTAGAAAACCCTAAACGAACCCTAATTTCAAACAGGACCTGTTTACCTATTTTTACCCATTTTGAACTCGAACCACTAATCAATCCTTGTGGTAAACTATTAATACAAACCTTATGATCCATAATCTATCTTTAATAATCAAATTCATACGAAAAATAAACACGAAAACCTAAACGGTGCCCTATTGAACCCGTATACCTTTTTATTTTATTTTGACCCATTTCAAGAGTTAACATTGCATCCAAGCACCTTAATGACTCACCTCCTTCACTTCCAAGCAGCTTACAAGGACCTCTCTTCCATTTGTTGGCCATAAATTAAGCCACATCTCCCTCTTTTTGCTCCATATAAGCCACGGCTACACAAACACCCTTAGCATCATCCACATTGCAATCCTACTTCTCTAGCCCTTCATACTCATACCATAGACTCTCCTCATCATCTCCTAGCTGCTACACATGTCCAAGAGTTGGCCATTAAGTTTCCTTGGTCCCTAAGGGTGGTTCACACCTATATAAAGGGTGTAAACCCTTCATTCTAACTCATCCCCCCACATCTTCTTTCTATAACCTACAATAGCAGCAAATCTCTGCTCAAGAAGGTCCTAAGAAGTCCCCACAATGAAGTTCCTAAGAGGTCCTAAGAAGTCTCAAGAACAGAAGTGAAGTAAAAGAAATCAAGAAAAGAAGCCCGGGAGTCGTTATTCTAGACGTACGAAGCTAAAAGTCCCCATTTCGACCCGTTTTTAAGCTATAAGCTCAAACCCAGGTTCCATAAGCTTACAATCTGTTTTCATACCCTTATAATGTTCATATGATCATGCTTAAACTCTTGTTAAAAGCTTTACTCAATTAAATATGTTTTTTCATTTTGATCCAAACGAGATCATGGAAAACCATAATCATTGGTTTTACTTATTCTGATAAGCTAAACTTGTAAACTATTGTTAATTAATATATTATAATAAAGCTTATCTAACATTATAATAAGTACTTTATTAAGTTTTGAAAGAATTTGAGCTTAAAACCCGCGCAGTTTTCATTTTGAAACCCAATTTGGACTCCCATTTTGATTTCTGGCGTCACTAATGTTATTTTAGAACTATTTGTTACTTAATCTTCATATTTTAGCTTATTCTAATAAGCTATAACCTGAAAATATCTTTTAAAATGTTAAAATAAGCTTGCATGGCCATTCAGACTTGTTTTGTAAATATTATCCATGCAAGGGGTATATATTGTAACTTTCTGAAACATATAACTAAAAGACTAAAATGTATTTTATCTCATAGTTTTAACTATATGGTCTATTTTACTTTTAAACTAGAAGGACCAAACTCGTAAAAGTGCAAACTCCAAGGGTATATTTTGCCATTTTCCATTCTTAAGGGTCTAAAATGTAACATTTTGAAAAAAATATAAAAATGTGTTCAAAACATTATAATACATAACTTTAATTAACGATTGATGTGCTTATCATTTCCAGTTATCAAGCAAAACGCTTAAAACCAATTATATCGTATCACAATACTAGGGAGCTTCATATTAAGGGGTTTCATCTTGGTATTACGTTCTGACTGAGTTGTTGGGTTTACGATTTAAAGTGCCTAACTCCTCAAACGTTTACTAAATGACCTGTGAATTATGATGGCCGATCGAATGTTAACAATACTCCTTAACAAATTCAATTCAAGGATTGAATTCATTATATTGGTAAAACATATTCAATAAAAAACTAAGGGACTTGAATATTACCCCAAGGTTGCGAATGTCGAAAGCCAGTTTCTTTCATTTCTATATATCTTTCGCTACTCAATCTAAATTTCACTTTTCTGTTAAGGTGGAGTTCATAGCTTGCCATTTCATCTTTGTAAATATTTAATTAAACCCTCGAGGGGGATACATGTATAAAACATGAATGTAATTTTTTCTGATATGTTATCCTATTTTTTATCGGCCTTAAGTAACTATTTGCCTTTAGTCCCCAATTCATGAACCGTTATTACTCTACGTAGTGAGATAGCGAATATTGTGAATAGATCTAAATGGGGGTTGGACTCCCCGTTGGTGATGTAGGAACGATTTACACTTTACTTCATAACACATCAAACACAAATCGAATTCAAGAAAGGAGAGAGAGAGAGAATGAACTCGCGTCCGCTCGTCGCTCGCTAGATGGGGAGAGATAGATGAGAGAAAAAAGATAGAAAAATAGATTTAGATATTTGTGATTTCTTAGATATTTTCTTATGAAAATATATCTATATATATTCTACGGGACGCATGGGATATTTATATAGGAGCGGGCTCGGGTTTGGCTTGAGGAGTAAACCGAAAAACATATACAATATTAGATTAACTATCGAGCCCGATTCCTGATATTATCCTATTACAACATTAACTAATTAAAGACCGAAGCTCCATCGTAGAGTGACCGAACTTCCTTGTTCGACTCAATAAATTAAGGCTAACAATCTCCCCCGAAGTGAGGTCTTGAACACGGGAACGAGCTTCCTTTATTGACTTAATAAAATTGAGGCTAACAATCTCCCCCGAAGTGAGTTCATTGATGACACTCCTTCATGAGATCAGTGAGATTGCTTTTGTCGTTTAAGCTCGAGTGTTCTTGGTCTTTGTCTTCGTTGTCAATCTTTGATCATTCATGCTTTGCGATTTGACTTTAGAGCCTTTGTTCATTGTCTTTTTCGTCTTTGTCATCATTGCGATCTTCATGTTTTTGACCAACATGCTCTTACTTTTGCTTATCTTGATAGTTCAAATTAGACGTTAGCAGGAAGTCTTTGTCTTTCAATCTTTAGCTTTCTAGTAGTAATGTCTTTGTAGATGAGCATTTTGAAGGTGGTTGAGGTTGCGTCACCAAAGTTGACCTGCCAGGTTTACGTTAGTGATTAACTAGAAATTTGATTTTGGTAAATCATATCAGACGTGTCACTCGTTAAAGAGTTTTTGTAACACATCGAGAGTGTCATGTTTTTATCAAAATTCATCAACCGTCAATTCATTTACTGGACCAAATCGATATCCAGTTGTCACACGTTTGATTCATATAGAATCTCGCAAGTCACCTACCGCAGTGCTGTTTGATGATGACACTGGAAGGATTTCCATTCGTCATTGTGAATACTAAAGAGTATCTCTCTGAATGTTCGTGGCAATATACACAATGATATTGCGTAGGACTCTTGATAACAGCTTGTGAACCTGATGATGTTCAACAAGTGTTTGAAATGGAATGTGTCCTAACGAGATTTTGATTGATCTCTTGGCTCTAGACTCGATTAGTGCATTTTGGTTTTTAGTACTCGGAGGCTGGAGCATATTGCCACCTATTCAATATCAACGATCTCGGAATGAGATGTCAAATAGAAAACTTGTGTATCTCGTGACAATTGAGACAAGTTTCTGTTAGAGAAAACCGATGTCTGGGAAAGGGTTGTGCATCTGCATCACTGGGTCCATGATGTCGTTTTCAATACAGCAATTCATCTTGTGTATTACTGATAGATTTTGAATTGACCGGTTTCTGCCTTAAGTTGTGTTGGAGGGGCTTCTTTGTATACACCCTTTATCCATACATTTCTTTTTATTCTTCATACGCCTTCAATGCATTAACAAGACATCATTAACTAAACTCCTTGTCTGATGATTTGTTCTAGTGTTAACTCAATCTTCGTCAGCATTATTCCCATATTCATTCATTCCATTCATACCTAAGGACTGCTATTTCTATAACTTTGGGATTTTCCATTTGGTAGATCCTCTGGTTTTTGGTTGGATATAGGGTTGTTTCATAACCTAACTCCTTATGACTTCAGAATCGTCGTGAAATTAAGATGTTGTTGGGTATAAGATCGTAACCATAAAACCTTTTCTTACTGTTCAGCACATTGAGTCGAATAGATCATATTATTTATTCATTTTTCCACTTATTTTTTAAAATAATATCACATAGTTTTTGAAATACCTGTGATTAAAATATGTCTTGAAAATTATGTGGGAGAATTATGGTTCAGCATGAATGGTTTGTAACATTTTGATAATGTTTTGAATACATAAAAATGGTCGTTGATGATGTATCCAAGAACATTAAAACGTTGTTTTTCGAAAAACTCCCCCTAAAAAATAGGACCAATTGAGAAATTGTTGTCTTTTGAAAATACTGTGAGGGTTGGAGTGTTGAACACACAATTTTGAAAGATTATGAATTGTCATCGAGAAATTCTTGAAAAATCATGTTCAACTTTTTGAAAAAACCAAATGTTAGAGGACTTCTCTTCTAACGTTAAGGGTAAGCGCCTGAAAAACGTACACTTTCCTTTTTCTGAGCTTAAAACTTGAATGTCTTGGTACAGAACAGCTCAAGACCGAGAAACATTGAATTTCCGTTGTTGGATAGTTATCTTTATTGATTAAAACTTTCTTTTATTTGAAGTCGTGGTACGTACTGATATTGGCACATAAGCCATTAGAAAATTAGAAATGGACTTGTTTTTGAAACTATTTGCAACTCTTGCCGGAACTTCATCTTACACACCCGTGTCAATGTAATCGACTATTTCTAAGCACGTAAAATGTTATCACGATTCCAAGAGGAGATGTCGAGTAGATTCTTTTTGGATAATTTTCTATTTTTATGATTTCTGTATTTTTTCCTTATTTGAAGTTTTTATATTTTTTTGTATTTTGCTTTTCTAAAAAATATATGTACATGGTGACTCGTTTGATGATGATTTCAAGCGACTCATTTGTCAGAACCTACAGTTCGATGGAGTCAAACAATCTCATTACCAATCCTTCTGATCAAGATACTTAATACGATCCTCAGAAGGGCTTTCGTAAAACATGTCAGCTAATTGGTATTCTATTGTGACATTAATATAATTCAAATTATACCATTTTCAACCCAGTTCCTTTATGAAGTGATTACGGTATGGATGTGTCTTTGTAAGTGAGTGTTGTACGGGGGTTGCATGGAGTTTGGCTATGTGACTGAGAGTCGCAATACAACGGTATTTTGTTGTATGTGAGCCATAATCTTGAAGTTGTGTCCTCACAACATTACTTGAGCATCAAACTTGAAGATAACGCCATTACTCTGCCTTGCTGAAGACCATTGCAGTGCAATTTGGTTTCTTTGACATCCAACTTACAAAGTTTTATCACAGGAACTGTATCACTCAGAAGTGCTTTTCGAGTATCATGGCATCCAGCATATCTAGGCGTCTGAAAATGCTGTTAGTTCAAAGCCTGAATTCCCTTTGGATACCGAGTCCCATGTTAATGTCCCTTTTTTTTTATTGGGTCTTTAAAGATTCTTTTAAAATACAATTGAGGTGCTTTTGAGTTGGTCGTGCTTATATACGTGCACAATTGCAATACTGCTTGCACTAGTTATGGTATACTAGATGTCAAGTTACAGGAGTGACCCGATTTTACTACGATAATCAGTTTGGTCTCGGGTTCTCCACTTCAAATCTACAATCTAGTTTGGGTTTAGTAGCCTTTGGTGTACCAATGGAGTGACTATTGTCCTTATTATGCTTTTTCAGATTTCTAGAGCGTACTTGGCTTGATTGTTAAAAAATTCCTTTGGGGTCTGGGGATTGTAGTCCCTAAAAATGAACTTTTCTCCCCCATTAAAGGGGACATTTCAAAATCTACCGTGCATTAATTTTTCAAATCGTTTTGAATAGTTAGGATTTGTCGATCCAAAAAATTATGTCACACTCAACATCATTTTGCACAAGTAGTATTTTCCTCCCGTATTTTTATTCTTGATTAAGTTGGGTCTATTGTACCTTTAAGTAAAGCCTTTGAGACATCAGGAAGTTTTGGATAGTTCATAGTACTGGTCTCTTGGAGCTTGTCTTAATCCATACAAGCGTTCCTTAGAAGGTATGACTTTTTCTGGATGATATGGATCAATGAACCTTCCGGCTGAGCAACGTAAACCTCTTTCCTTTAGTGGACCATTAAGAAAATGGGGGGTTTTGACGTCCATCGGATAGATTGGGGAAAAGTCCTTGTGTGGCTGAGAGGGCAACAAAAATCCAAACTGCCTTCAAGCGATCAACTGGAGCAAATGATTCTCAAATCAATACCCTCTTCCTGAGCATTAACCTTTAGACAACAAGTCATGCTTTGTTCCGTCATTACTGTCTGATTTAGCCTTCTTGTTCTTCCATTAACCAATTTTGCTTTATAAATCATATTGCCAATGTGTGTCGGACTAGTTTCCCAGACTTTTAGTCTGTCGAAATGATGTAGTTTATCCTGCATTGCTTTGATCCTGTTGAATCAGGCCATTGCCTTTTAATGTTCTTTGGTTAACACATTACTCACCGTGGTGCGAACAATTCACATTTCTAGGATCTGACGGCAAAGCTGTGTCTTGTTTGAAATGGCATGGCTTGGATTTCCACGAAATTGTTCTTAATGGATGATCTATGGTCCATCGGTAATCATGACGTTGTGGTTGAATTGAATTGACTCATCGGATCATTTCAATGTTGCGTGAGGAAGACTCACCAATTTCTTGTACCATGTACAAAAAAGAATTTGATAAATAAGCTTATTGAAAATGATGCATTCGGTGCGTCATCATTGTTGTTTTCTCAGCTTGGTCGTGTGTTGGGATTGTAATATTCTTCAAGTAAAGGAACTGAAGAGGATTTTTAACCCTGGTTGCGACGAATCTGTCTTTTCTGCTGTATGAGAACAAAATTTTGTCTTGGTTGAACGGGTCTGAGTGGTTCATAATCTGACGCCTTTTTGTCCTTGAGGAAACGGAGGTATGAAGAGACATTTTCAACAGACTTCTTCTTGTCGTTGTGGTGCGAGGTCTGAAATGTTGTGTCACGACAATCATTTCTTTGATATTTCATCTTAATTGATATGATTTGGACTCAACTATTAAGCTGTTTCTCTTAGTTGTAACACGCTATCTTCGACTGAGTAGATATCCACAATGAAACATGGATCCCTTTTTATTTCATCTATCCAGATTTTCTTCCATTCTCTAGTGTATGTAGCAAATGCAACCAAAGATGTTAAGATGTTTTATTGAAGGTTTCCTGTAATTTATGATTGTGAATTATGGTCTTACCATGAGTGGATATGATGTTTGATCTATTCTGAGTATCAGCATGCGGTTGAACTGATTCAGCCCATAATGATATGAAAGCTTAGAGAAGCTGAAAGCATTGTTCAAGCAGCCTCAACAAGAGTACGGTTTTGTCTTTCGACATCGTCGTTCTGTGTCAGGGGTTCAGGAGGGTGGAAGTTTTGATGTTCAATGCCTTCTTCTCTTGATATAGGCATGGAGTGTCTTGTTCAAGAATTCCGTGCCTTGTCAGTTCGGACAGTAAATAACCTGAGGCAGTGAAGATTGAGTTGTATCATCGTGAGAAAGTCTTTAAGACACTTCTATTGTCATCCTTGGATCGTAGAAAAAGTGTCCAAGTGATCTTGACATTGTCATCAACAATCAACTGAATATAATATTCCAATTTATTGACTTCAAACACGCATTGAAAAACACAAGTCCATGTGAAGTAAATTTAGCCTTCCTGTGGAACTAGGAACTGCTTTGGTCTTGAATGAACTTCTTTTTGCTGTACTTATTTCACTAAGACGAACAAAGTTGATCCTTACATATTTCATCTTAGGTAAAGCAATTCACCTTCTTTCTTTGAGGAGGATATGTGATGTTATCGAGTGCAGATGGAGATAGCCTTCGATGCCAGAACACATGCTTGAGTTGGTAATGCTTTAGCCATTGAAACAGATTGGAGTTGATGAAGTTGTTTACTGAAGGATATTGTGTAGAGATCAGATCCACGATTACAAGTTAGGTAAAATCGTTTCCCTGAAAGATCTCTCACATAAAACATGTTGATTTCCTGAAAGCAACCCTCCAAATCAGATTCACAGAATTGACCAACCGAGAAAGTTTGTGATTGAGGCTTCACGTATTAAACCTATTTGATCGTGGACATTCCCTTGAATCAGAATCTCCATAACCAAGGTTAGGAGCAATATTGTCATTTCCAAAATGGAACAGTACCACAAAAATTTTTCCTCTATATTTCTCAATAAGCTTGAGATTGCACGTAATGTGCTTGTGCATTCTCTGAGTCAACCAAATGAATAGGATGAGTTGTACAATCTGAAAGAGAATTAGAGGACGATGGAAATTGGACAAATTGGATCCTAAGGAATTTGATATCTTCAAGACATTAGTTATCCTAGAGACAATGTCTATAGTGGGACTAATACTTGTTGATCATCAGCTTCCTATTCTTTGGCAGAAATTTCTTTTTGGTCCTAAGCGGCTTTTGCGTCATGTATAACATGTTGGACATCTCTTAGCTATCCTACCACCTTCTTCCTGATTTGTTTTCATTACAACTCCTTAAAGTAACTACTTGGATTTACTGTATAGTGGTATCTGTGCAACTGTTTTCTTATGGGGCTGTTGCACCGATTTAGTCGCTTTTCTCTTGGGTTAACTAGCACTAATAGGCACTAATGTGGCTTCTTAGTTCTAGCATTCACGTCTTTTCAAAGTATCGAGAAACACAAGCATCATGATTAGAATTAAAACACACATTTTCCCATTCTGCAATCAAAAGCTTTTGCATTCGAAGTTCTGGAGTTTCGAACTGTGTCATTACACGCAGTTACAGACTTTGTTTCCTTAGAATACTTAAAAAATCTATGGTGGTCTTCTTCTTCCTTCTTTGTAAAACTACACTTGACTATGTTTTGCACGACTTTTCTTTTTCTTGATAAGCTCTTAAAGATGTGTATGCTAAACTAGTACTGTGAATTACTTCTGAAGATATAGACATGTGAGGATTAGTAGTCTAGAAGCATGAGGCAACTGTGGTGTTTTAGTACTGTGTTGATGGTGGTGGCATTCTATACATTCCCTGGTTTTATGACATTTGGATTTCGACCGACTTGGTTTCTATTCTGAGGCAAATTCTGTTGAGTGACTTGTTTAAAAGAACCATCCGACACATTAGTTATATTTACCGACTGTTTCGTTTGAAAACTTCTCATTTTAGGAGAATTTGAAAAAGGAGTCGGTTTTCCTAAAACTGATGGTTTTGGAATCGTGAGCATTTGGTTGTCGAACAACAGATGGTTTATCAAACTGAGTTTCACAGATTTCTTTTGTTTAAAAGAATGAGGTTCTTTAATCTACTTTATCACCATGTTCTTGTCTTGCAATTGAGCTTTCAAATCTTGTATTTCATGATATTGTTCACGTTCTTTTTGAAATACATTGGAAGATTTTCTGTGCAATCTGGGTTGTTTTTCATCTGTTCATTTCAATGTTGTAAATGAAAGTTCAGCGAATTCGAAGTGTTTTTCATAGTTAGAATAAACTTTATAACAAATTATTATGAAATTCTGTGTAACAGATTCAGTGTTTCAAAAGCTTTAGTGCAAGACATTCACATTCTTTGACTTTATGAAAGGATACATGCATTGTATTCAGATTTAGCTTTTATTGAGACTAGAATGAAAATATGACACGTAAATCATTTTAGAACACACTCGTCGAGGAATAGATTCATAGATGTTTGAAAAATTAGCCTTTTCTGATTCCAAGTTCGTCAAGCTCCTTTTCAAGGGAATTAACGTACTCCAATCGTCAATGCATTTCTCTTTTTAGGTCATTAATAAAACAATGACTGTCGAGTATAGTCTTTATATGAAAGAGGCATAATATGATTTTGATTCAAAACTTCATTACTCTTAGCAGTGGGTTAGGAAATGCACTACTTGTATGATATAGACCAAGTTTTGTTGACAATTGTTCTAATATTGATTGAAGTTGTTTTCATTTCGTTATAAAAGTTAGTCTACTTATTACTATTGGATTTAGGTACTATGGGTAGAAAATCCAACGTTTTTTAGAATTGTTTGGCTTTGTCCCTATGAAATGTTTTTCTCCACAATGTCTTCACTAACTTCTTTAGCGCGTTCCAATCTGATCAAGATAGGCTTTGGATGGTGTTTGAAAGTTTCATTAAGAAGTCTTTGATATGTGTAATTGTATGGTTTCACTTTGGCATTATCCAATTATGATCTACTCTCCTTTTCAAGACGTCTCTGTCTCTTCCCCATCGGAGCAAAATTTGTTGGCAGGATCAGAATATCTATAGGATCTCATACAAACGAGGCTTATCAGATTGAGCTTCTTGAGGTACTTTGATTAGCAAAGGTTGATCTACCATGATACGTGCGCATTTGGGTGCTAACATGTGGGAATGGTCTGGAATTGACTGATTGCGTGTATCAAGAATTTCATTTAAACAACTTTTTTTGTTTGTCCATCGTTCATTCATCGTGTACAATGTCTTTTCCTTCCTTAACCTTTAAATTGATACTACACATTAGTTTTCTCTTTGAGTTGACCTTCAAATTGATGGACCTAGTTAACAGGACTCTTTTGTTAGCTCATCGTGTCTTCTGTTTACAACTGAAATTTCATAGGTTTTAGTTTTTAAACCCTCTTTTATGTCAATGTCTTTACGAGCTAATAGTCCTAAAGTGTCATTTAACTTTGTTTGAAGTATTTTATACTCACTCGTTAGGTCATTAAAGGCAGTATACTTCTCAAGCTCAGTCTGTTTGGTCTGAAGTGCAATCAGAGAACTATCCCGACTACTAGTAGCGCCCCGAGAGGCCATTTACTAGTCTCATCAAAGTTAGTTTTGCACTCCTTTAGTTCTTGAGTCAATGATGCGTTTGCTTTCTTTAATTGCTTTAAAATCATTTTGTTTTCCTCAGTATCAAGAGTTAAATTTGCAATTAAATTAGCAAGCGCAGCACTCTCATCAACACATTCAGTCGCATTATTGATCAACCTGAATTATCATTACAATATATTTGATGAATCAGGAATGACATTGCTATCATCTTTTTCCAAAACATATGTATCATTAATGGATTCAGGTTGCTCATAATGTCGTCTCACATTGGTAAACACATCATTTTCATCATTTTGTACCTGTTCCAATGGCGTATCATAGAACTTGATTACTGCAGGTGAAGGTCTCCTGAATCTTTGCCATGTATCTGTATATTGTGCTTTACCAATTCTTGTTCATCAATATCTTCATCCGTGTTCCTCTAGACAATCAGCTTGCTCTTCTTGAAGTGGACACTTGTGCAACTTGTTTGCATCATCATCTTCTCCTTGTGATACGCGTAGTCTTTAACCCGCTTTGGCTTCCTGCATTCCCTGGCATAGTGTCCAAATCCCTTGCAGTTAAAGCACTGTATCCCATTTTGTTGCACTACCGGACTGCCTACTGTTTCCCTAGCCCCAGCAACTGTCATCGTCCTTTGATTCCCAAACTGTCCTGACTGATTGTCTTTGTTATACCTTGGTGTGGTATCTTCAGTCTTGTTCTTGGAGTTTGAAGAAGTTCGAAGGTTGTTGTTGGTAGGTTTGTACAGCTTCTTGAAATACTTAGCAAGGAGTGCCAAGTTCTTTTGCATATCCTTATCCCTCCGAGCTTGTTCTGGATCACTGTCTTCCTCAGAAACGGACTCAGATTGAGGAGTAACTGGTTTGGCGATCTCTTTGCCTTTGTGTCTGGTAGACGCACTTGGTCGTGTGGAAGAAGATTGCTTGTATGATGGTGCATTCGATCTTTGAGGATTTGGTGCCTGATAGTAGTTATCTGAATATGGTTGAGCAGCCGCAAGAAGTGCTAATGGATTTGCACTTCTGGCTAATCTCCTTTCCTATCAGACCGGATATATTAACTTCGTTTGAAAATGCTTCAGAACGTCAAAACAGCTTGTGATATGAGATGGTCTTTGCCTGTCTCTGCTTGACAAACCGTCAAAAATTTGACCATTCTGTTGATGTGTTGAGAAATTGAACGTTCACGTGCATTGGTGAAACTTGCAAGTTGTTCCTTGTCAACTCTTTCATCAGTTATAAAACGCGAGTAATAAGACTCCATGGATTCTCCTTCTTAATTTTTTTTTCTATTTAGAAGTAAACTTCCCAAAATTCCCAGAATAGATTGGTCCTTTACTTCTTGTATAGTTCAAACGAGTCCCTTGTTGTAGCCTTTTTTTTTTCATTGGATGTCCACATCTCTTTGCTGTGTTACATGCATAACAGTTGAGTAAATTTCATCCCCATACCAGTCAGAATCAGTAAATAGCTTCCTTTTCAGTTGAAGTTAAAGTTTGTTCTTTGTGTATGTTGTGTATTGTCTCTACTTCTTCATGTGAGCTACTGGTTAGAATGTTCTCTGCTGCTTCAGAACTGCTGCAATGAGTACGTTCGTAGGCAAATATGGACCGTCAAAGATGCACTTCCTCAGATATTCACCATTCGATTTAGTGTCAAGGTATCGTAGAAAACGCGAATGCCACTGAGAATATCTTCCTGGTCCAAGCATCGGTGGACGCTCTTTTGAACCAGCTGCCATTATATTGTTATGCATTTGGCTATCTGTGGAGGATGTGTTAACTGGAGTAGACATGATGAATGAATAGTGATGAATTATGAAGTGTGAAAGATTTTGTTGGATCTTAAGTGGATATTGTGATTGAAGATGTGGTTGTGTAAGCAATTCACGTTCACGGGATTTTACTCGTCTATGATCAAAACCGATAATGAATTAACGGGATTTTACAAGATCACTAGATAACCGTGAATGATTTGATTCTGAATTAGCGGCCTAAAATTCCAAAAAAAACTGAAAAATGGCAATAAATCATAGAAAACGATGTTTTTGGCCTTCGAAAAATCCTTAACCAGCTAAAGGGTGGTTACAGCGTGATCCGTCTCGTTTTTCTCTTCGATTTGAGAGGTCACGGGCCTAAAACGGACTTACGGATCAAAAGTTATGGCTGTTTTACTGAAACCCTTTTCGTCACACAAGTTTTCTAAATTTTTTTTTTCGTTCGGTCCAAAAAAAAAATTGCTCGTTCGATTCCACTCGTTCGGTTCCGCTCGTTCGGTCCGCTCGTTCGGTCCGCTCGTTCGGTCCGCTCGTTCGATACCGTTCGTTCGATTCCGCTCGTTCGGTCCGCTCGTTCGGTCCGCTCGTTCGGTCCGCTCGTTCGGTCCGCTCGTTCGGTCCGCTCGTTCGGTCCGCTCGTTCGGTCCGCTCGTTCGGTCCGCTCGTTCGGTCCGCTCGTTCGAGTCCGCTCGTTCGAGTCCGCTTGTTCGAGTCCGCTTGTTCGAGTCCGCTTGTTTTTTCCACTCGGTCGGTTGTACACGTTTTACTGCTCGTTCGGTTGTTCTTCACACAAAAAAGCGTAAAACCCCTTGACGTGTTTTTGCTTCCACTGATGCGACAAAAAAAACCCAACTTTTTGGACCCCAAAACTAACCAACAAGTCGCCCTTGCCTTTCTCGTTGAATGAGCCGAATCAAAACAAAAGAAACAATTATGCCGAGTGATGCAACAACCAAATCTTCGAATCCAATATGCTTACAACAAAAAAAACCACGAAATCCACCCGAGGCGATTGATACCAATTGTAGGAACCCGATTAACACTTTACTTCATAACACACAAACACAAATCGAATCAAGAAAGGAGAGAGAGAGAGAATCGAAATGAGAGAGAGAGATGGGAGAGATAGATGAGAGAAAAAAGATAGAAAAATAGATTTAGATATTTGTGATTTCTTAGATATTTTCTTATGAAAATATCTCTATATATATCCCTACGACGCATGGGATATTTAACTAGGATCCGGGCTCAGGTTTTGCTTGGGAGTAAACCCAAAACATATACAATATTAGATTAACTATCGAGCCCGATTCCCGATATTATACTATTACAACATTAACTAATTAAAGACCGAAGCTCCTCGTAGAGTGACTGAACTTCCTTGTTCGACTCAATAAATTGAGGCTAACAGTGTACCAAGTTATACCGGTAACCAATTGCACACCATTAGAATATAACTGCCGGTGTTTTGGCAAAGGCATCCGTTGGGGCTATAATGTATCAAATATATCATAAGGCTTCAGATTCATGAGCTAATGGCAATAATATTATTTTACAAATAACGGGTGTATAACAACGTAACCCAATATCGAATTTGCATTCAAATTATTTAACTTAAACCTATGAATTTCACTCAACCTTTGTGTTCGGAGACTTTTTAGCATGTTTTAATTCAGTAAAAACTAAGCAACCTATGGCACGGAGTGGCGAGGACTTTAAGATGGCAAAACTGTTATAATTCAAACTTTGTTTTTTATATTTTGGGACCTTTCTTTTTTAAAAACTCTTATGAAATAATTAATTATAACTTAATTTTCAAAAACGACTCTTTTTGATTCGTTTTCTATGATTATGACTATGGTTCCTGATGTAATACCACTGATTGCTTCCGCTGCTTTTGTCAACGGACTATTTTCTTACTTCCTTTTTATATATAAAATAATTATCAAACCTATTTTTTAAATATATAACAAGGGTCAGGATCAACAAAATCAATGAAATCAGTACTAACTTGGAGTTAGTACTGCTAGCTTTGAGTTAGTACTGCTAGCTTTAACAAAACACAATGAAACAAGAAATAAGCAAATAGGCTAAAACAGATATTTAACTACCCCTAATAAGCACTCAGGCATAAGAATAAGCAACTAGAATAAACTAAAATGGCAAATAAGCTAAAAAACTACAAACTGATAAACTATTAAAATTGCTTTGAAAAGGCAAATAAGCTAAAGTAAGCTCTACTAAAGACAGTAAAGGAAAATGGGCTTAATCTACTCTAAAAAGCTAAGGAAATCTTAAATAAGCAGAAATAATAAGCTAATAAGCAATAATGAACCAACAGTACTAACAGTTTTAACTACCAGTACTAACTTGGAGTTAGTACTGCTAGCTTTGAGTTAGTACTGCTAGCTTTAACAAGACACAATGAAACAAGAAATAAGCAAATAAGCTAAAACAGATATTTAACTACCCCTAATAAGCACTCAGGCATAAGAATAAGCAACTAGAATAAACTAAAGTGGCAGATAAGCTAAAAAGCTACAAACTGATATACTATTAAAATTGCTTTGAAAAGGCAAATAAGCTTAAAGTAAGCTCTACTAAAGACAGTAAAGGAAAATGGGATTAATCTACTCTAAAAAGCTAAGGAAATCTTAAATAAGCAGAAATAATTGACTAATAAGCAATAATTAACCAACAGTACTAACAGTTTTAACTATCAGTATTAACTTGGAATTAGTACTGCTAGCTTTTAGTTAGTACTGCTAGCTTTAAAAATCCTAAAAATAGAACCAGCAGTACTAACTATGGGTTAGTACTGCTTGTTCCAAACACCGCCTTTAAGTTTTCAAAAATCATTTTTCTTTTTATTTTAAGCTGATTTGGTCCTAGTTTGTTAAAAACAGATTATCAAACAACAAATTAAGGCACTTATAAGCAGATTTTAGTCAATAATAAGCACTTAAATAAGCTAAATCAGTCTAACGGTATTAACTAAACATATTACCAGTACTAACTCAGAAAGTGACACAAACTGTTTTTAACTAACAACTAAGCAAGATAAGCACTAAACATCGTAATTTGCATTAAGACGAAAATTAAAGTTACAAGACTTGGAAGAGTAAAATTGCATAAAGATAAGCTGAAATTTAACTAAGAACTAGATTAAAAGAAAAAACTAAAAAACGATTCTTTTTTGGGTTACAATGGCCCTATTTATACTAAGATGAATTAAGGTCTTGGTTTCTTGGTCTTTCTTCTCTTTTTTCTTCTGTGTTTCTTTGTAGAGACAAAAACCCAAGTGTGCTTGTTGTGTGAGGTGATTCTAAAACAAATCCTAGCCTTCAATTTCTTTTGTGCTTCTTTTGAGTCAATCACAGCCATCGAAATTACTTGGAAATGGTGAGGGATTGCCAACATGGCAATTATAAAGCTGGGGGGAGATAGTGGAGGAGGGGGAAATGTTTTATCCAGGGTGTTGAATGGTTTGCAGGGTAAAAGATGGTGAAGGGGACCCGTGAGTGGTTCTTGGGTTTAGTTGGGCGGGAAAAACGGCTTTGGGTAAGTCGGCAGTTTTGGCCCCTCAAGTTATACTTCCCCCAATTTCCAATTTTAGTCCTTGTCTTGTTATTCTTGTAATACATCTTGAGGTTTGGCAATTTTAGTCCCTCAAGTTGTATTTTCTTCACTTGGTTGACTTTTGACTTTGTCCGGGTTGACTTTCTGACTTTGACTGACTTTGGCTTTGATTTGACTTTGTCTTTTCCATCCCGTGCTTGGTTTGGTTTGTTTTTGGCTTTCTTTTTGTCCTTTTCTCGAATATCCATTTCCTGCACAATACAAATGCAAAACATACAAATACAATGTATTTTTGGTACGTTTTTAGTCATTTAAGTCCGTTTTTGCTAGAAAATGGTATGTGTAATTAAGCATATACCAAAATCCCCCATACTAAGGTATTGCCGTGTCCTCACGCAATGCTATGAAGTAAACACTCAAGAACCCAAGAATCTTAATCCCCCTCGACTAATAACCTCGAAAAGTAGCAAAGTGTTCGTCAAGGGGAACTAAAGAATCAATAGCTTCGACAAGTCCCGTTTTCACCAATTTTTTATATGTATACTAACTATCCCTAATATTTTTGGATTTTCCTTTTTCTTTTCTTAACTACCTGTTTGACTTCCTTTATTATATCAACATTGGGATCATAGAATGAGAAGCGCCCATAGAATAATCTACGGATGTCCTGACGGATAAATTCATCGTCCCCGATTTTTCACTAGTCCCAAGCTAAGCGTAAAAACGAAATCACCGTTAAGTACAAGTAAAGATGCTAACACTACTTATAACTATGACTTGTCAACTTTTCGCTCCCGACAATTATCCAATTAGAGTGATTGTGCTTAATTTTAAGTTAAATTTAGATCAACAATTTTTAGAAAGTAGTATAGTTTATATGCATAACGATATTTCTGAAGAAATCTGGGGAAAAGACTAGATCACCCACCAACCAGCACATTCTCGATAGATCCCAGCCGAGTTTGACTTAGGTTATCAGGTTGAGACCCCACAGGAGAATGTTTGCAATGTAATAGCGGGATACTTCACCCTTTTAGGCCGAATTTCTTAGATTTACCGTTAAATAAACAACACTACTCAAAGCACGCAAACATCAAAAATTTAATGATCTCATTGGTGCAATTATTCCATGTAGCGACCTTTCTTCTCGGAACGTCCCAGCCTCATCAGCTAAGTGCCCAGGTTTTTGACACCCCACGAAGAATACTTAATCGTAATAATCTACCGACGGTAACCAACACTTTTAAAGTCTTAAAGCAAGTTATTCTTGGTTTAAAATTATACTTGAGTTTAGAAAAAGACATCTTAACCATTAAATTTTCATTTATTGCTATATACTATACTACCGTCATCATTTACATGACTACAACATCGGCCACGTCTCCGATAAGATGTAGTGACTTAATCTGACGACGGCTTTTTATTGATAACACTTACAGATTTATTATCTTACTATGGGCCTTGTTTTGAAGACTGCAACATCGGTTGTGAGCCGGCAAGATGCAGTAAACCTTTATCAGCCCACAGTTTATATTATTTATTTTTTTCATATATATATATATATATATATTTTGCAACTTATTTTCCGTAATAGAGAAAATTTCGTTTTTAGAAACTCAAGTATAAAGCTGAACTAAGATGAATATTTTCGTTTCCGAAAGAGCTTCTTTTTAGAAAATGTTGGTTTAAAGTTAAAGCAAAATTAAGCACGTTTATTAGTCAGGTTAAGAGCTTCTGGGAGAAAAAGCGACAAGTTACACTTATAAGCTTTTAAGATTTCCAAATAATCCTTGTTTAGCATCCCACTTTTAAATAACACTATCATTTTTCATTCTTCGCAAATTTAAAATCCTTAATAAAAGGATCCGCGAAAGCTTAGCCTAATAAACTTTCGTTTATTAAATGGTTAAGGAACAAAGCTAGGGCTCAACACGCCCGATCGAGTCAAAATTTATTCTCATTCTACCCATTGGGAAAGTCAAAACTGTGACAAAACACTTATTTTATTTTTGAAATTTTTTAAATTTTTTCATTTTTTTGGTATTTTTGCAAAAAATTTGGTGGTAAAAACAGGATTACGTGATAACAACGGCTGCAGGCAAAATCAAATCGAAGATCCCCCCCCCCCCATACTATAACTAAACATCGTCCCCTCGGATGTTTTAAAAGGGGGGTACCTATGTTAAAATCTAAGGCCGTTTATTAAGTGTGTGCAAAAGATAAAACGTTAGTCGATTAGATTTGGATATTGGATTCCCAAAATGAAGCTGAGGATGTGAAACTCTTGTGAGTGAAGGGCAAAACCGCGAGCACGAGAGTCTTCACAATCCGGGAAATCCTGGACATACAACACAAAACACAAAACACGGGTAATGGAAGAGGCGAGCCTCCTCACACAAAAACACTTATTTATTACTACATAATACTTCTACTGATAAGCATGGGTTGCCTCCCACGAAGCGCTTGTTTAAGGTCACTATGCTTGACCCATCCCTGAATTTATTGGTCCATGGGAAACGTCTAGAGATCCGGGACTACCAATTGGTGTACGCTCCCCTCCAAAATAGTGCTTCAAACGATGACCATTCACTTTGAAATTTAGCCCGGAGTTTTGGGATAACTCGATAGTGCCATATGGAAAAACTTGGGTTACGGTGAATGGTCCACTCGAGCGGGTCCTTAAGCGTTGCCCACGAAAATCTTCAATCAGAGTTAAGAGGAAGGACTCGATCCACTCGACGTTGAAAAACGTGATTTTTTATCTTGAGTCATGGATTTCTCTTTTGTTTCCTCTTGTAAATCAAAAGAATTTTCTAAGCATGATCACAAGTTTCATTAATTTCAGTGAGTCTGAACTTTTCTGTGATCACCCCGGTCCATTAGGTCAAAGTTTTGCATGTTTAAAGCCCAATAGGCCTTTGTGCTCGAGCTCAATTAGAAGATGGAGAATGCCTTCCGCCGTACACTACTTTTTGTATAGAGTACAACACCGATGGTTGTTTTTTGTAAGCGTGCGGAAGGCCCAAAAGTGCGTCTTCTAGTTTAATCTGACCAAAGGCAACGGTTTTGCCTAATGTCCTTTTAAGAATTCTTTGTCAACCATATTGGATACCACACATGCCCCACGTGTTTGGGGGTGATATGCAGGGAGAACGATATGACCCGTTTTTAAGCATGACATTTGCAAATTGGATCATATGGCAAAATGGGTTTCCCGCGTCACTTCTGATTGCACGAGGGGCATCCGAATCTGGCGAAGAGAGAAATTGAGAAATTTGCAAATCAACTCGGCATCATTTGGTGGAGGAGCGCTTTTGCTTCAACCTTCCGACAAGTAATCGACTGCCACGAGTATATATTTGTTCCCTCTTAAGACGAACGGCCCCCATGAAGTCAATAACCCCCAACGTCAAAGATTCACAAACTTGGATGGAATTTTAAGGCTCTCATCACGTTGTGAATTTTATCCTCGACGCTGGCACGAGTCCGCAGTTTTTAACCAGCACCTAGTGGGCATCTTTGTAAATTGTAGGGCCAGAAGAAACCGCATCAAAGACCTTTTGGAGGGCTTGCACCATGACGGCCCCAACCGTGGGTCCCATTAAATGGCAAGCTTCGAGTGATGTCGAGAGCTTCCTTGCCGTGCACACAACCGCCGGATTACTTGACCGCACCAATATCTTAAACTAAGAAGGTCGTCCCAAAACTAGTGTTTGACGTCCTTTTAAAAACTTCTTTTATGCTGAAACGACACCCCTTTTTACACTAAAATTCCCCGCATGGTAGTTTGCAAATGGCAAACCATGGGCATTATCAATCACCCATACAAAAGGTAACCATCCAAGTGTCCTCAAGAGGAATGTTTCCGTATTTCCTTTTTCTCGAGCTCACATTGATGGGGATTTTCAAGTCTAGAAAGGTGGTCGGTGGCGAGATTTTACTGCTCCTTTTTTATCACGGATAACGACATCAAATTCTTGGAGCAACAAAATCCACCAGACTATTTTGGCTTAAGCATCCTGCGTAGCAAGCAGGTACTTGAGAGTCAAATGGTCCGTATATACTATGCTTTTGGACAAGACAAGATATGGCCAGAATTTCTCGAAAGCATACACTATGGCAAGTAATTCCTTTTCCGTTGTAGTGTAATGTGCTTGAGCCTCGGTAATGGTTTTGCTTGCATAGTGTATCGGCTAGAAGTGCTTGGTTTTACGTTGCCCTAGGACGGCCCCAACAGCAAAATCACTTGCATCACACATGATTTTAAAAGGCAAGTCCCAATCGGGAGAAACTAGAATTGGAGCCTGGGTTAACTTCAACTTAAGGGTTTCAAATGCTTTGATGCATTCCTTTGAGAAGATAAATGGAGTTTCTTTTTCAAGGAGGTGGGTCATAGGCCAGGCGATTTTGAAAAAATCTAATAAATTCGACGTAGAATCCGGCGTGACCGATAAAACTTCGAATACCCTTCACGGTAGTGGGATGAGGCAATTTTGCAATGACATCAACTTTTGCCTTATCAACCTCAATCCCAGACTTAGAAATCTTATGGCCAAGGACTATGCCTTCCTTATCCATAAAAGTGGCACGTTTCCCAATTTTAGCACAAGAGTGGTGTACCTTCACACCTTTGGAGCATTTTGTCTAAATGGGAAAGGCAAGAGGAGAAAGAATCACCGAAAACCAAGAAATCATCCATGAAGACTTCCATGGTTTTTTCAATCACATCGTGAAAGATTGCAACCATACACCTTTGGAACGTGCCTGGTGCATTGCATAATCCAAAAGGCATGCGACGATATGCAAATTTCCCGTAAGGGCAGGTGAAGGTAGTGTTCTCTTGATCAAGTGGGTCAATCGAGATCTGAAAGTAGCCAAAGAATCCGTCCAAAAAGCAATAGTACTCATTTCTGGCTAATCTTTCAAGCATCTGATCCATAAATGGTAATGGGAAATGGTCTTTACGAGTTGCATCATTGAGTTTTCGGTAGTCGATGCAAACTCGCCATCCTGTAACCAACCTAGTGGGTATTAATTCATTTTCTTCATTTTTCACCACGGTTATGCCTCCCTTCTTAGGGACACGATGAACCGGGCTTACCCAGGACTGTCAGAGATAGTGGTAAATTAACCCGCATCAAGAAGTTTGATAACTTCTTGCGTAATAACCTCGATGATTTTGGGTTTATCCTTCTCTGATGTTGAACTACAGTTTGGCATTTTCCTCCATCAAAATCTTATGGGTGTAAAACTGTGGATCTATCCCCTTAATATCATAAATCTTCCAAGCTATGGCATGTTTGTGTGACTTAAGAACCTTGATCAGGCGTTTTATCCTCATCTTTCATTTTTATAGCTATTATGATGGGTAATTGGTTCATCACCCTCCAATAATTCATACTCAAAGATGGTATGGTAAATCTTTGAGTTCAAGGTCGGAGGATCTTCACAGGAGATTTAATCTTTTCAGGCACATAATTTCACAAACTGGGTGACGGAGGGAGATTTGGGTCACTATTGATCTCACTTAACAATTGCTCAAGTAAAACAGTAACTCCCTCAAATCATAGATGCCGTCAACCACCTGTGGTATTGAAATCATCATGTTTTAAGAAATTCATTGATTCTTCCATTAGAAAATCACTTCCTCCAAGGGGAGTGAAAGACGAAGAGCGAGAATTGACCATAAGTTTCTGAAGTAAAAGTGGGATTGCCAACTTTCCAGAAATTTCAAATACTTCTTGAACATATACTTCACAAAGAAATGTCAATAACATCGTCATCGTGTAACCGATTCAATGATAGTGTAGGAGAAAAGTCTTAGTAACACCAACTTGAAGGTCACAGGTTTGCGGTCATCATGTCCTAAGGGTCATTTGTTCACCGTGAACGTCTATCAAGGCACGTGCCGTCCTCAAGAAAGGTCTTCCTAAGATTAGGGGAACCCGAGATCAGAAATGTAAGCAACGACACAAAAATGGGCAGGAAAGAATACGTCCAACTTTCCACGAAAACATCCTCTCGGCGATGCCGGTTGGAGTAGAATCGTTTGGTCAGAAAGTTCCAAGTATCATTCGGTTTTTGTCAAAGCTGAGACTTAGTTTCTTTCCAATGGAGAGAGGCATAGGAGGATGCTGTGTACCGAGATTCGCCAAGGCTAAGTATTCATTCATCTCCAGAAAATCACACGATATAAGAAATCCTACCAGGGTCCCAAGTCTCCGGAGAAACTTTTTTAGGATAAACCGCCACAAATTTCGTTTACCCGGTGTCTTTGTCACTCAATTAATCTTGATCTTTGTCACTGAGGAAATTTTCTAAACATTGGTGCAAATTTTAGGCATGTGAAGGAGAGCGTCATAACCGCGAAAACTTAGCTTGAAAATGGAGATCCGAAAAATCTCCATAAATTTTAAGCTAGAAGATCGTCTTTTTCACGCGCTTCTCTTTGTTGGCCCTTGAAAGATAAAGGGAATGTTGGTTTTATCTTTGAAGCAACAACGCTCACCAATTTGGGTCATTAGTTTGGATTACCGGAGGTTGACCATTTTCGGTGCTTGGTTGCACGTTCCTTTGTCACCATGCGGGTTCATTTTCCATCTCTTTAGGAAGAGAAAGAAATTTGAGGTCCATTGGAGGAAACACCGCTTCGGGTAGCATTGCTTTCACATCACCTTTCGGGTTAGACAATGGTGGTTGCTTGGAAAGAACCCCACCTGAAGAGAAGGTATTACTATTTATGAATTTGGTGATCAGGTCCGTTATATTTGCCATTTGATTTTGCATATTTTGTATAACCGCATCATTAGCTTTGATGTACTTATCAAAATCAGACATAGACACACCTGGTGCTGAGTAAACTGAGCGGGAGCTCGGTAAGGTAAGCTTGAAAAGTCGGGGGTTTGATAAATCTCTGGTTGGTAAACTTGCCTGATTGAAATTAGTAACCATCCGATTTTGGTTAAAAATTTTTCCCCCATTTGGTTGAAATTGGTTCCCTCCGATTTTGTTGTCTGGATGGTTTTTGCACAGGAGGAAAACCGGAGGGTCGGAATTTGGTTTGCAACAACATCGAGGTCGGTAATAGCATTCCCCCCTTGGGTTGTAGTTAACTGCGGCGGCTTGTACACGTACTCTTGAATATTGTCACGATAAACGTTGCCATCGGTGGCTGGACAATGTTGGTAAGAATGACCACCCCCGCAAATTACATAACGTTGCCTCGACCGCTTTACGGAGCAGGAGCTGGAGTTTTGGTTTTCCATAACGAAATAATGCTCTAACCATATCCTTAAAGTTCAGCCAACATCGGATGAACTGCTAGGGCGTAAAGAGTTTCCGTAATCACTTTGAAACCATGGCCCTTAGCTTCGTGATTGACAAATTGGACTTGCTCTCGATGATTTTTAGGCATTCTCCGAGGCATTTTATCCAGAAAGTTACACCCCTACCCCAGCGGAGTTCAATGAATCTTGATCATTTCGAGTTTAGGCAAATAGAATGTATCGAGTGATGCAATTCCGAAAACCCAATGCGGGCATCCCCTAAGCAAGAATCATTGAAGCGTCTCATGCCTCGTAAGAACGTTTCATCAAATTTTTGTTGAATCTCGTGATTCATTTCGAAGATTTGTGGTTTTAAGGGGGGAAGATTGTTTAATGAATTTCGAAACAAGATCATCCCATGTAAGAATTGATCGAGGGGGTTCTTTTTCAAGCCAACCGGGCGGCCCCCTCGAGGGTGAAAAATGGGAAAAGCATAAGCTTAACCGACGTACTCCGGGATGTTCAGAACTTCATCGTAGAATGATCTTGTTGAAAATCGGATGTGAGCATGTGGTCTTCTTTGTCATGACCAAAAAATTGCTTGTTTTGAACAAGATAAGTAGACCATGCTTTGATCTCAAATTGTTTGCGGTGATTTCGAGAACAAACGATCGCATCCTCGTAACCCTCTGGTGGGTGCTTTCGAGCATTGCGCCATAGTAACGATTATCGGCCATCGTAACTATGAGAGGATGGAAAGTTTTCTTGATGTGTTATTTGGTTTCTCAAGGAATATGGGGGGGTGATTCAACAGAAGTTTTGTCGGAACTTGTTGTTGTCGACGTTTACAGGGCCTTGATAACGATGCGCATGCACAAAAAATAAGAAATATAAAAAGAAAATTTACACATTTTTTTTTTGTTTTTTTTCAATATTGCTTCATAAATGTATTTTTAACAGGACATTGAGATAAGACCAAACAACTTCAAACCAAATATTCTACTTACTTCAACGGTAAGCTCTCAAAATGAAAAAACGCACAAGCAGCGAGGAGTAGGAATGCTGCGAAAGCTTATTTCTCCTTCGGCTCGTGAGTTCCTCGAACAACCCTCCTTATACCCACCTTTTAGTTTGTTATATCCTAATCGAGGGAGCCACCGTCGTAAGCGACATAAATGGCAAGATTTTGATTCTTTTGTTCATTTGGGAACCAACAGTTCACCCGGAATTATTACGATAATACCATCAATTAGAATATTAAATTTTGGTATTTTTTAACCAACTGTGAATTTTATTTCTATGAGTAAGACAAGTTTTTATTTTTTTTTTGGTTTTTCTTTTTTTTTAAAAATATATACTAGAAAAAAGAAAATAAAAATATTTGTATTTTTATAAAAATAAAAGAGATATTCACAAATTCAAACACAATTTGTCAAACGTAACGATAATTCGTTTTACAGCCTCCCCGGCAGCGGCGCCAAAAATTGATTCGTTAAAATCTATATATATAATAACACAAGCAAACACTCAACCAATTACCTTTGTCCAAGGATTGGTCAAGAGTTTACCAATTAAAATATATATATATGTCCGGAAGTATGATTCTCGAGTCGTTAAGTCCCAACGAGGCTTGAATGGAAAATCGAATGACGGATTGATGATTGATGTTTGAATATGACAAAGTTATGATTGGTTTTCTATTTCTACAAGTTAAATATGCAAAAACGATTAAATAAAACCTGAAAACGAAAGCTAGAATGATTTTAATATAAAACGTAGACGTAAATGTAAAAACGCGAGGGCTAAAAACCTAAATTACACAAGTTTTATACGAGAACAATTTTTAAATTCAAAATAGATTCTACTTGACTAAAAACGAAGTTTAAAAAAAACTAGACTAAAAACGGAGTTCGTTAAGACCAAAAACGAGTCAAAACAAAAACGGGAACGAATCCCGTTCTTTAAAAGTGACTTTGAAAAAAGGCCCCTACGAAACACTTTTATTTTTCCTAGATACTATACTAAAAAAGAAAAATTTTAAAAAATAAATAAATTTTTTATTTTATTTTTCTGATTTTTATTTTATTTTTTATGAATTTTTAAAGTTTTTAATAAAAATAAATTATAAAAAATACTAAACGTGTATAAAAAAATCTGGAAAAATTACATAAAATAGTTGAAACTATAAAGGTCCTATGAAAAATAAAAAGGTAGAACCAGCTTATCGGGATAAGCCCTGAATAAGCTAAAACAGCTTATGGGCTGTTTGGGCCAAAAATGGGTTAAGTATATTTTTGTTGCAAGTCTTAACGCAAAAGACCCAAGGGCACCGTTGGTAGCAGGAGTTGTGTTAAATGTGTGGGAGGATTCCGGGTCGAGGTCTCAGGTTCGAGCCCTAGTGGCTCACTTGGGGCTTCCCCTCTCCCATACATTTTTGCATTCCATTTTTTTACAACTTTTATAAAACTCACAAAATTAAGCACTTTTAATACTTGAACTTTTTTTTGAATCTTAATAATAAGCACAGAAATAAGCCAATAAGTTGGAAAATTTGCTAAAATACACTAAGGGTAAAAACTAACAAACCTGTTGGCTTTTTAAGCTAAAATAAGCTAATGAAAGTGAGAGATAAGCAAAACCTGATAGCTATACTAACCTACTTAGTACAAATAAGCAAAATTAAACAATTAAAACAGACAGAAAAGCTAAATAAGACAGAAACACTTTAACTAGCTTAAACACTTAGAAATTTTGACTAGATACTCAAATAAGTTGCAATAAGCTCTAAACAAAACTAACTAAGGCAAATTTAACCTAAACTAACCTAATAAGCTACTCTAAACATAAATAAGCCAAAATGAAAGAGAAATAAGCTGAAATAACCAAATTAAGCCAAAGCTTGGCTGGTGGTCAAGCAGGCTCTTAGAGCACTTTCCGGGCTTATTTTTAAGCCCTTAAAGTGGATCCAAGCAGCTGAGCTTATAGGGGCTTAAAGCACACCCTATAAGCTTTACAAAAAGGGTTAATTGAAAGAAAATGGTCAGCTAAGGGACAGCTTAAAGAAGCTGTCAAATCAGGCTTTTGCACCAGGGGAAATGTTAAGCTGGACAGCCTATGGAGACCTTTGGGCTTATATTTAAGTACCTAAATGGATACCTATGAACTTGGGGCTTATATCCCTAAAGACCCTACCCTATGGGCTTATTAAATCAGCAAACTCAAAGGAGCTTGGATAATAAATAAGCCTAGAAAAGGCTTATGAAAAAGTTACCACACTTGGTGCATACTGAGTGTGGTTTTCTCTTTCAAATGAAGAAGCCTATATGCAGGCTTAATTTTCAGCAAGAAAAACAAGAGCAACTTTTAAAATAAGCAAAAACAGATGAAAAGTGAATCCCAATGAGCTTATAAACAAAATCTCAGATCTTAAAAATTAATCTAACTTAGCTAAATCTTAAATGGAAAATTGGTCTATTTGCATTTTTTCATAAGAAAACTTTGACAGAATGACAAATACTTGACTAGCCTCAAAGATAATTAAATCAAAACTTGACTATGCAATTTAGACACTAAAAGACACATTTTAACAATGCTCAAAGTAAACTTTTTATGGCTCAATCAATAAGCTTTTATGAAATGATAAATGGCCAAAGATTATAAAGGCTTAATAGAAAAATCATAAAACTAACCAAGACCCTTAAGAACTTGTTGAAACAGCTTAAGATGACATGAAATATGCTAGCTCAACTTGGCCACATCACCCCAACCCATTGTAAATATCAATATGACCCATTTTGAGCTTCTTCCAAACACCCCTTTAAGTTCCGGATTGGAAATTTTTAATTAAGAAATGCTGATTTTAGGCAACCTTTATAATAACAGATGAAAATTAAGATTATATATGAACAAATAAGCAGAATGAAACAGGAATTAAGCACTTTTAAGCTAGATTGAATAACCAACAGTAACAAGCTATGTAGAAGACAGAATGAAACAAAACAATGAAATAAAATGTAGAACAATGCAGGAAGCTTTAATTAACAAGAAACAATATAAAAAACAATTATTCAGAAGAAAATAACAACAACAAGGAATAATAAGCAAATATTAAGCAGTGCTACAGTAGATTTTAAGCAAAATGAAAATAAGGAACTTACAAGTTCCTTATGCTTTTCTGGCTTAATTCAAGTACCAATGGCAATCCTATTGCTCCCCATGGAGCTCTAAAACCATAGCCATCCACAATATGCTATGCTCCTTGCTTTGACAGATTTTTTTATTTTTTATATTTTTGGGTGAAATAAGAACTTAAAGCAACACAAAGCTAATGAGCTTTCATCACTTAAGTTTAAACAGCTTATAAGAGATTTTCAAAGGCTTTTTAGAGCTTTTTGTAAACCGATTTGGGGGGGGGGGGGATACAAGTAAATAAATATTAAAAATAGGGCAGAATTACTTAAATTTCTTCAAACTTTCATTAAATTGAAAATAGGTTACAACACTTGGAAAATTAAGCTAAAAATTACTTAAAAATAAGCTGAAAAGAAAGATGATCTGGTTTAAGGCTTACATTGGCCCTATTTATACTAAAACACTAAGTCTTCTTTTTCTTTGACTTTTTGTCTTTTTCTTCTCTTCTTCTTTTCTCTGTGTATCTTTTAAGACATAAACCAAGTGTGCAGTGTGTATGGAGATGAAGCATAAGCTCAATCTTGGCCCTTGAATTTGCTTTGTGCTTTTATTTGTCCAATCATCTTAGCCATCGAAAAGTGCTTGGGGAGTGTGGGATTGCCAGCTTGGCAATTATAACATGGCTGAGGGGTTTAGTAGAGTGGGGGGAAATGGTTTACCCATGGTTTTGAGGGGGTTGCAGGGTAATAGAGATGGGAGGAAACCCTGTGAGTGGTAATGGGTTAGAGCTTTGGCGAAAATTGGGGTTTATCCAGTTGGGTTAAATAGGTAATGTTTTGGTGATTTGGCAAAACAAGCCCCTCACTCTTATAAGATAGTTGCATTATTAGTCCTTGTGGTTAAATGAGTTTGAGGGTTTGGCAAGATTAACCCCTCATGTTATATAATGGAATTGCAAAGTCAGTCCTTGTGTAATACAGCTTTAGGGGTTTGGCAATTTCAGCCCCTAAAGTTGTATTTTCAATAATTAGCAATTTCAGCCCATGTCTTTTTCTACTTTGTAACATAACTTTGGGATTTGGCAATTTTAGTCCCTCAAGTTATACTTTTTCTGATTTAGCTTCTCGGAGTTGACTTTGGCTTTGACTGTTTGACTTTTCGGTTGATTTTTGACTTGGTTGACTTTTTGGCTTCGATTTGGCTTCGTCTTTTCACACATTTTCCATTCCGTACTCGTGTTTGGTCATTTTTTGGCTTATTTTCGCCTTTTGTGTGATATCCGTTTCCTGCACAATACAAATGCAAAACAAACATATATTTGTCTATTTTTGGTCATTTAAGTCCGTTTTTAATGGAAAAAGGTATGTGTAATTAAGCACATACCAACTCTCATTCTACTCGTTCACTCACCATCATCTTTCTTTTCCTTAAAAATGATATCATCCATGTGTGAGGTCATTTTTTATAACAAAACACCAATATGATCAATGTTGTACAACCCGTTTTTTTTAAAGTTTCCTAACTTTATTTAATAAACTTGCATTTTTTATTGTACGTTTGTTGAGGTTGTAGGCAAAGTGTAAGCCGTAAAGAGTGCGTTTAGCAAATAAAGATCATGAATTGGTTAAGTGTTTGAGATGGTTTTTGTTTTTAGATTTAGTCGTGAATAAAGATAGGACAGATTAGGCCCTTAAGGAAGATTGTGGTGTTTTTGGCTAAGTTTTAGATATAACAGATTGCTGTCCGAAATTGATTTGTAGGTTTTAAGTATCGTAAAAATGTTTTGACAAGATAAAGCTTTAAAATTTGGATAGTATATGTTTCCTAGGCGAATTTGGATATAAAGAACGTGAAAAACAGAGTTATAACGAAGGAGATATGACCAATTTAAGATTGACGGAAAATAAATGATTTTGACAGCTTTTTAACAAGTTACGGACATTCTATCTCGATTTTAAATCAAGGTTTTAACCCTTTCGGCTCTGAATTGGCTAAAGTGTATAAAATAAAAGTTGTCTGGAATGAAATTTTACTATATCTAGTGAACTTTCTTTAAGCTTGGAAGTCAAAGACAATAGAGTTAGACCACCATGAAGTTGAGTCGTTTTTGAAACATTAAAATAAAATGTGAGCTGATTGAAATATTAAAAAGGGTTTTCGAGTGTTTTCGAGTCCGATTGAGTCTTAAAAACCTTAGTGAATGATCATGTGTTGATTATATATATATTAAATCGTCAATTAGAACTGTCTGAAAATGGAATTTTTTTGTATAACTCCATAACCTAAATAAAAACCTTATATTTTCGTCAAGACACGTTTTCATTAAATAAACTAAGACACAAACGTAAGTGGATGATATATACTTCTATAAAAGTCTTATTCAACGTTTGGATATGTTATTCTCGCTTCTAAAGCGCGACATTATTATCTAGTTCCGTTAACCTTGTGCTCGTAAACTTCACACTGATTAGGTCGCTGCCTCACCGCACCGCTTGCTAAAGGTGAGTTCGTAAGCCCCATACGTTTTTACTATTTTTACAATCATGTACAACTTTGGGGTGCTTGTCGTGTTTAAAAGTGTAGACACAGTAACATTACTTTTACTCTTACATGTTTAACGTGTTGTCTAATTGCCAGCTAAAAAAACCGCGATTTGCGCGTATTCATGAATCGTTAATTATTGAACATAAGCGCGAGTGTTATAAATAGATATATTGGGACTGATAGCCCCCGTCCGGGTTTGGCAATTCCCACTTGACCGACGGATTGGTAAAATGGACGTATACCATGTCGAACTTAGGTGGTCTTTGGTTGGACACTTGTAAGGGCAAGCCATTCTTAGCATCAAGTGTGCTACATACAATGTCTAGCTTTGGTGTCATGAGCTTAGTGCAACGTAAATACCTTTTGTGATATTGTATGTGTTACAATAGTCGCACATTTTATAACTCTTGTGTCCATACTCGTGAAATATCTAAACCTACTAGCCGAAATTACCAACTTTATGTTGACGTTTTAAGCATATTTTCTCAGGTGCTTAACTGGATATCTCTTGATGTGCTTCATGGATTCTACGCGCATTAGGACTTCACATTTCAAGAACTATTGTTTTTCATATGAATATCGTTGTTATTTGAAACCTCTTTAAAAGCTTCCGTTGTAACACCCCCAAATTGGTCGCAGCGGAATATGGGTCTGGGGGTGGTACTTCATAGATCAATAGCACAAGATATATTAAAGAACGGCCATTTAAAAGTCGTTTAAAACTGATACATTGGATTTAACAAAATGTTTGTTACAAAAGCCCAAAGCTTCACTTGTTCGATGTTCAAAATGCAAAGATTCTAGTCCATAATAAATATTTCCCCAAAATGTATTTGCATACCAATCTTTATGCATATTTAGCTATCCAAAATAATGACCACCAATGTATCTCTTGTCTTATACCTCATTGATCTCCTAAGAAAACATGCTTTAAAACATCAACAATAATGTTGGTGAACTCATAGGTTTGTAAAATGTATAATGTAGGACCGCAAGATTTCCCCATGTTATTGCAACAGATGCAAACATCATAAAATGTAATTACGTTTCCCTAAGCTCATGACACTGAAAGCTCGACATGAATGAATTGCAATATAAATTTGCCAACATTGCCCGTGATATGTCTAAACCCGTAACATCCAATCTGACAGGGTATAACGTTCGTATGTCCGCATACCGCACAGTGAGCATGTCTCAACCGACAGGGATGCATCCCAAATAGATCTATTTATAACATTTGCGCTCACAACAAGTAATTGACAGTCATGATAATGGGCTCAGAGGGTTATCGTTACTTAGGCAAACACGTAATTATAATGTAAAATGTCCACTTGCGTCTAATTATAAAACATGCATATGTTTCTCACTCAAAACTTGTAAATCATTATAAATGTAAAACGTGGGGCTATGAACTCACCTTGAGTGAGTGAATCGATAATGTAAATCACAAACAGAAAATGCGTCACGAATACGCCCGAATGCAACCTAATTAATTATAGGTCATATGAGTACTAAGTACTTTGAATAACTAATACCATATATAAGATTATTTATATAGCTACATCACCATTTAATTGTATTTGTGAAATCATATTTATAAAGTAAAAACGTTTATAAATATCTCTTTAGTAAAAACGGCGTAACTTTCTCGTTTTAAGTCCGTTTCGTACGTTTCTCATGTCCACGCTTTCGTATTAAGATGATGTATCAAAATATTACATTTTCATATTTTAAGTCCTTTGGTGAACAGTGCTTTTTATGTTCATGCACTTTTATAAATTTAACTATCGTAAACCTCGTAAAAGTCATATCTTATTCGTTTTAACTCATATTTTAGTGATTCTTTCGAGCACGTCTTCGTAATTAAAAGTTTTATATAACTAATGTATTTTCCAAAATGTATTTGATATGAATAGTGATTTTTTACTGTTCATAGTTTATAAAATTATTTTTATAAACTTTAATTATCGTAAACATGAAAAATCCATAACTCCTTCGTTATTGATCAAAAAATTATGATTCTTAAAGTTTTGGAATCTTAAAAATGAATACATTCTGTGAAAAAGAATAAATTATTTTTATAAGATTTGAAAGTTGTAGAGTTTTTATAAAACTATTTTTATAAAAACATATTTTATTGAAAACTCATAAATTATGTAACTTCTTCGTTATAAATCAGATTTTTGAGTTCCTTAGATATTTGGAATCCTCATGAAATGTAGTATTCTATAAAAATATAAAATAAACACTTTATATTTTGAATTAAAACAGAAACTTTGGAGTTCTAGCATAAAAAATGTTTTAACTTATTTTTACACTCTTTGGCATAAGTGAAATATTACAAGTCCTCTAATGTGATCAATACACAACCTTGTGTATATTTATAGTCCTCTAATGTATAAGTTCAACAATAACTCTAAGAATCACAAGATCAACAAGTCTACATACTTGTTTGTTCATAATCTTTAATAAGTAACTTCTAAAGTAACTAGTTCACATATACTTTTTATAACCAAACCATACTTGTATAAAGCTCATACTTCCATTATAACATGATCTTAACATTAAAATAACATGTGACAAAGTTTATCAAACCATGAACAAATGTAAAAATCCATTTTACATGTTAATAATATTCCTAGATGGTGATTCACTATATAAACATAATATACATATGAAATCACAAATGTAAAGAGTTTAAGGTTTTTTTTAGATAACCTTAATATGATGTAGGATGATGAAAAATAAGATCTAAACCCTATTTTGAATATTAAACCCAAGCTTCCAATACTTAGAAAACCCTAAATCCATTGAAACCCTAATCCAAAACCTTTCTTGATTAACCCTTATAAATGCCTAACTAAACCTTCAAACCTTCTTGTAATACCTTAGATATGATACTAGAACACTTGTATATGTAGTAAATGAAATTATATGGATTGTATAAGGGTGTTTGTTGTTGGCCGTGGCCTAGGGAGAGAACAAAGAGAGATTGGTGAAGTTTTTCTTAAGTAAAATAAGAGTGTGAGATATCTATCTAGTGTTGCACTCTTATATACTACCAAGACTTAGTCCTAGTTCACTTATTGAAGACCAAGACCAAGGAAAACATGGAGAGTGAAATAAGGAAGAATTTTGGTCATTTACACTAGTCATAGTACTTAGGTTAAATGAGTTGGAGTTGTAACAAGATCAATTTCAAGTGGTAGTTTATGTGCATTTATCCTTTGGGATCAATTTCTATCCGATTTTTTAAGGGGGAGGAACTAGTTGGTGATTTTGGATACCGTGTATAAATATCTACATACTGAAGTTTAAATGTATAAGGTTTAATGTAGAAGTATAACCTAGTAAAGTGTATGTCTTGGTTTGGTTCTTTCATGATAAATTTGGCCAAGGTGATAACAAGGGTAAAGTTTTATAAAAACTCTGAGTATTAGGTATAATAATGGGTATTTGTTGAAGCATAGATAAGTTTTGGTGGTTCCGGGAATGCCTAAACATATTTTATCGCGAAACGTAAATACTTTACGTAACCAATAAAAATAAAATGTGCAAAGTTAATAATTATCTTCTAAATAATTATCTAACACTTGCTTGACGTAAATATTTAATTGTTTGATGCCCGCTTACGTTGAATGAAAATTTTTAGCTTACGTGATTTAACTTAACGATTAAAATTAAAAGCAAACGCGTACGAGACTAAAAATAAGTAGTGAAATATATAACGTCGTACAATGACCTAAAATATGGATTGTTACAGTCTTCCCCTGTTAAATGAGCCTTGTCCTCAAGGCTTAAGACGCGGCACTTGACGACGGTGCGGTCTTTGTGAAGAGGTGCGGATACTTCTTTTGAAATTGGTCTTCACGTTCCCATGTGAACTTAGGACCTCTCCTAAAGTTCCATCAAACCTTGACAATTGGGATACGGCTTTGCTTCAACCGTTTAACTTCACGATCCATGATTTCGACTGGTTCCTCAATAAAATAAAGCTTGTCATCAATATGAAGTCCATCCAACAGAACGACTAATGGTTCGTCAGCATAGCACTTCTTTAAGTTTGATACATGACACATATTTTGAACCCTGCTCGGCTCTTGCGGAAGTTTAAGCTTGTAAGCAACGGCTCCAACCTTTTCCAACCCTTTGAAAGGTCCAACATATCTGGGGTTTAGCTTCCCTAGTTTGCCAAAATGTACTACTTCTTTCCAAGGCAAACCTTGAGCATAACTCTATCTACAACTTGAAATTTCATCGGCTTACGCTTTAAATTGGCGTAACTCTTTTTTCGATCATGAGCGGCTTGAATTCTTTGCTTGATCTGAATGATTTTCTCGGTTGTCTCTTGAACTATTTCTGGACCAGTGAGTTAAACTTCTCCAACCTCGGCCCAACAAACAGGTGAACAACACTTTTGACCGTAAAGTGCTTCAAATGGTGCAGCCTTAATGCTAGTGTGATAACTATTTTATAAATCGAAAAACTCAACTAATGGTAAATGGGTTAACCCAACCACTTTCCAAAAGTCATCACACAAGTACGCAAGCATAATCCTCGATAGTTTGAATAGTCCTCTCGGCTAGTCTGTCAGTTGTGGATGTATGCGTACTCATATCCAATTAGTACCCTAGGCCTTTGAAGTGACCGCTAGAAAATTTATGCGAACCTGGCGCATAAAAATGATGAGACAGTATCCCATGGCCGGTGAGGTGTGAGGACTGTGAGCCTTATTAGTACATTCTTGCCAACTTTTCCATGGGATCAATTTTCCTCATTGGTACAAAGATTGAGGATTTAGTAAGTCAGTCAACAATCACCCAAATTGTGTCATAACCTTGTGATGACTTACGAAGCTTCGTGATAAAATCCATTGTGATATTATCCCATTTCCATTGAGGTATCTCGGGTTGCACCAATAAACCCGATGGCCTTTGGTGTTCAGCCTTGACCTTAGTACACGTCAAATATTTGCTAACATAGGTGGCGATGTCGGCCTTCATATTGGGCCACCAATATAGCTTCTTCATGTCCTGATACATCTTATCAGAAACCGGATGGATGGAGTATTTTGACTTGTGGGACTCCGTGCATGATCACGTCCTCAAAATGCCCATAACAAGTAACCAACTCTGCCATTTAAAGCAATAAAGATCCATCGCATGGGTTCTAATTTTTCCTTTGTATATCCTACTAATCATACCCTCCTACTCTTATTCTTGATGTTACGCTGGTTTCTATCCTCTACTTGACTTCTAGAATTTGCTTAGTGGAGATTCAACCCAATAGTCATGACTAAGGCTCGAACCTATAATGCTTAATTCCGTTCTTTGTAGCTTAACATCGCCACTACGTTTTCCTTTCCATGGGTGTAACGATTTCACAACATAATCCGCTTAGACAACTCTAACCAACTCGTTGCCTCATTTCAGCTCCTTTTAATCAAGAATGTGTTGTAAACTCTTGTAATTTGTGACACCGTGCACTCTAAAGTAGACTTCGTTCTTCCATATATTGTCCCAAATTTTTAGAGCGAACACTACCAATCTAAGTTCTAGATCAAGAGTCGTATAATTTTTCTCATGAATTTTCAATTGGCGTGAGGAATAAGCAATTACTTTCTCACTTTGCATCAATACAGCACCAAATCCCTTATGCGAAGCATCACAATAACCAAAAAACTCGATTCGTTTAGTAAAGCTAGAATGGCGCACTACACAACTTCTACTTAATCAGTTGAAACGTTGCTTCTGCCTTGTCGCCCCAATCAAACTTAACTCCTTTCTGAGTAAGCTTGGTCATTGACTTTGCGATCTTTGAAAATCCTTCGATGAATCTTCAGTAATACCCAACAAGACCTAAAAATTAACAAATCTCCATTGGTGTTTTAGGAGATTCCCAATCTTTTATGGATTCGATCTTGGCGGGATCCATGTGAATGCATTAACTATCAATCACGTGGCCGAGAAATTGTACCTTGGGAATCTAAAATTCGCATTTAAAGAATTTAGCATACAACTCCTCTTTCTTAAGCAATTCCAGAATTGCCTTAAGTTGTTCTTCGTGTTACTATCTGTTCTTTGGAGTAATGAGGATATCGTCCATAAAGATAATCACGAACTTCACCCAATACGGCTTCACACTCGTTCATGAGATCCATAATAGTGCTGGTGCGTTCGTTAAGAGACCAAATCATAAAATTGGAAACGCGTAATGACCACAATCGTGTTCTAATGCCAGTCTTCAGAATATCTTTCACGTACAGAAGCTGGTGATAACCTTATCGCAAGTCCTATCTTAGAATAAACAACGAGATCCTTGTAGTTGATCCAAATTAATCATACGATCCTTGGGATGGATAAACGATTCTTTAGCTGTCACAGCTTGTTTAGTTCCGATAGTCGATGCACAGTCAAAATGATCCATTCTTCTTCTTGTCAAACAAGACCCAGATCCCCAAGTGAGGAAATGGGCCTTAAAAAGCCTTTGTTGATAGCTCCCTCAGTTGGTCCAACATTCATTCATTTCGGACAGGGGCCACGATAGGGTGCCCGTCAACACGTTGCTCACCAGGTATCAAATCGATTTGGAAATTCCTCTTGTCGAGTCCGGTGAAGACCGACAAGTCCTCAGGAAATACTTCAGGAAAATATCGAATGATCGGTACGTCCTCAAGTCGTTTCTTCTTCAACTTGTCTTCAGTCTCTTTTGTAGTAACATGTGCCAAAAAGACAGGACATCCTTTCAGGAAATATTTTTGCGTTTAGTGCACGAGATGATGTTCAAACGAGTCTCGTTTCCCCGGTTGCTTCCATCACCACGAACAATCAACGTTTCATTTCCCTACATAATACGAACGATTTTCTAGCACAAACAATGACAGCTTGGTACTTTGCCAACCAATCTATACCAATTATGACGTCAAAACTACCAAGTTCTATGGGCATTAAGTCTGTTGAATGGGTGATTTAAGAATTTTAATGTACAACCCTAAATGATAGCATTTAACCCAATTATTCTCCCGTCAGCTAGTTCAACATCATAATAATGATCTAAGGTAGATGGTGTGATATCAATTTTGGAGCTAAATGCAGTAGACACAAAACTCCTATCGGCACCAGTATCAAATAAGATAGAAGCATAGCGGTTGTTTAGATAGAACGTACCCGTAACGACGTTTGAGTCTCAGTTTGTCCTTGCACGGCCTACCGCATACACTTTTGCTGGAGCATTACCATTTCCACCATGGTTACCACGGTTGTTGTTTTTTAGCTTTGGACACTCCCTCTTGAAATGTCCCTGGGCTCCACATTCATAGCAAGTAGGTTTTTGACCTGCCCTAGTGCCCCTTTGGTTATTAGCAGTGTTGGCATTTACAGTACTCCTTCCGGACACAGGGCTAGATGGCCAACTCTGTTGCACTTGTGGCATTTTGGAGCACACTGACCGTCATGGTGATAGTTGCATTTTGAGCACAGAGGTTTAGATCCTCCGTAAGGTTTCTTCTCACCAGACCATGCAGCATAATCCATGCCAGTGTTCTGCCTCTTATTCTATTGTTGTTATTGTTGGTTATCATCTTGATTTCTTTTGTTTCACTTGTCCGTTCGCAAAAAGTGCAATCTTCTACGTCCAATCAGCATAGGTTGCAAATTCAATTCAATTGCATTCCTCAATAGGAGTTTTTGGCTTAGATGCCATTACAATTCCATGAATCATGTCGTGCAAACCACCGACATATTTCTCAATCTTGTCCGACTCTTCAAGAAACATCCTAGCACACATCAATGCCAAATCCTGAAATCGTTGGTTATAGCCTACCACATCGATACCTTTAACATGCAGGTTTGTCCAAGTCATTGCATAAGCAACATCGTGACCAACAGTCTTAACATGGGAGTTCCACCACGTTAGAGCACTTCCAAGAAGAGTACAAATGGAAAAGTTGATTTGGTTTTCCACAGAGCAGTTGCTTATACGGAACATGGTTTCTATTCTTTCAAACCACTGAGTCAACTCGACAACTCCTTCAGTACCTTTAAAATATAGTGGTTTTCATTTCATGAAGTCTGGGTAAGTGAAATCACGAGCAAGAGGAGCTTGCCTCCTTACACCCGTGCCTGAATCATGATTGTCTTTGCCATTTCGGCTTCTCTCAGCATCATGTGCTGCCAATACATCAGTAACGCCTTGGTCGATCAGTCTCTTAAGTTGCTTATCAGTCACAGAAGTAGTACGAGGTGTTGTTGTGGATGTGTGATCTGGTGGTTCTTTTTGGTGGCAATTTTCTTCAAATCACAAGAAATTATATACCTAGCCCTTAGATTTCATCACAAATCCATAACCATGACATGACATATACACAATAATTAAAGTGAGATCACATCACACAGTGAAATGTACAACTGAATTAAAATTAACAATGGTGTAGCTAAATTAACATTCATTTATAATAAATTCGATTACAGACATGACATAATACATCTCTTCCATATATACTCTGGAAACATACATGACCTGATTCGGTTGCAAATGATCACAACCATTAGGTTCAAAATAAAATAAAACCGAATCCCTACTAGCCAGAGTTACCCTGTAATAACTTTGTAGGCTATAAACCATAGCTACAAACATATCAAATCTAACGTCCTACTCCTACCGAGCTCTCTCCGTATCTCAAGACATGCTGGCTCCCTAGCAAGTATCTGTTGACTCTATAGCGCTGCCATTTGTGTCTGCAGTGTCCTCAGTAGTGTTAGTGCCTCTGTGAGTTATGTCTGTCTCCTACGGTCTACTGCCAGTAACTCCCTGATCTCGGTCTGCTGTGCTAATACAGTAGTCCGCAGTGCTCTCACCTCATAACAAGCGGTATCACTAGCATCCATCGACTGTACCCAAGCCTTACAAGAAAGTCTGGCCTCACTCTCCATAAGTCTCGCAGTGCGAGGGGCGTGTCTATCTCTACGCAGCATGTTGAGCTGACCGCTCATCAATGACATATCATCCTGTGCATTATCAAGTCTCCTATAAATCTTGTCAGTATCCTGCCTAACAGTCATGACAAAATCTGTCATCCGCTAACTCAGTCTTGCCACATCAGTTGCTGTTGGTGTCCCCTGCATGTCCTCAACCATCTTATCCCAAGTATCTGTAATCCCGTAACCTACCTCTCTCTCAGGGTCTCGCCTAATCTCATCATCCAAAGTGCCAACAAATCCATAGTCTGCTCTAAAGCCTCTAGTAGGTCTAGCAGTGGGAGCAGATGAACTCTTCACCGACCTCAAATCTCGGACCTAGAGCAATACACAACCTCTTCCGGAGGCAGTAACGTAACCTCAGAAACACCTGCTCTATAACAGTAGAGGGAAAAGACTAGGTGTGAAGGAATAGTTAACAGTATAAGGTTAAAAGTGTGGAGGTTCCCTATAGGTGGTCTCTATCGAGATGCAAAGATGTAAGGGGGAATGGTGGCAGCTCTGTATCATGGCCATAGATGCCTCTGTATGTGGAACAGTTACAATAGGTGAAGTAGTGGTAGTGGATGAGAATAGATGCCGACTATCGGCTCGTCAATCCGGATCAATAGCAGCTCTGTATCCCAAAGTAGTGGTGGAGATGATACATGTAAGGGTGGTGATATTGGTAGTGGTAGAGATGGTATATGTGGTAGTGGTGATGATAGTGGAGTAAGTAGAGATGGTTGTGGGGTAGGTATGGCAAGAAATCTCTCAACCTCTTCCTCAAAGAGGAGTGGTATAGGTTCCTGAGCTGGGATGAATATCCTAGTTGTAGTACGATGTACTGGTGGTGGTGGGACAGAGTCGGCCGGAGCTGGGTGCTCCTCCTCCTCATCCTCATCGTCCTCGTCCTCGTCTTCATCATTAGCCTCGTCTCTGGAGGGCTCCTCCTTAGGATCCTCCTCATCATCTCTATCAGTGGGGTAATTAGCTGGATCCTCCTCAGGATCCTCATCGTCATCCTCCTCTAAATCCTCCTCTGGATCAGACTTAGGAATATACCTTGGTGAATCGGCAGTAGGTGAGGCAGCAATAGGTAGTGGCTGCTCCTCCACTGGGAGTACATCATCCTCCTGTGGCATAAACTCTGGATATACAAGCTCGGGAACAAACTCTGGTAGAGGTGGTGCCTGCTCTGGCTCCTCCGGACTAGGAACATAATCTGGTGATGGCGAAGCCTGAAAAGCGGCCACCACGTATGCATACGGATCCTTTGGCATCATGGGTGGTCCATCGACTCCTAGAGATCCTATGTCTGACAAACCCTCAAATAGACTGGATACCGCTGTGTAGGTGACCGTGGAATCCTCTGAATCCGACATGACCAAATCTGAAAATCAAAAGTAGCTTATATAAGTATTAATATAAGACTCTTATAGTAATGTAGTATACATAGTATTTAATAACATGTATATCAATCATGAATGCATCTAGTCTAACCAACTAATGCAACACTAGTGTATGTATGTCC
>BQNB010002693.1:0-121975 GCA_026074375.1 Tanacetum coccineum
AAGCTCATGAATCTATACACTTTGAGAGACGAATACAAGAAAAGAAAAGATTTCTAGCAAAAGTTTAAGAAGTCTGCCGCACTTGCTACATTATGCGTTGCACTTTCCCCTGAAACCCAAAACCGCCGCACTTATAATATTGTGCGTCGCACATTCTCCTAAAGTTTGAAGAATTAAAGTATAATAAATGCACCTGCATTAACTCCTTAAAACCGCCACACTTATTTGCAAGTGCGTCGCACTTCCAGTAAAAGTCATTAAATGTAATCGCATTAACTCCCAAAGTTCGCTGCACTTTTTCCTAAGTGCGATGCACTTTTCACCCAATTTTGCCTATAAATTAAGGATGAATTTGCATCCTTCAACACAATCATTCCTCACATTCTATCCCATTTTACACACACACACACTCTCTCCCTCCTTTTACCAAAACACCAAGAAACACAATCATTCCTCAAATTCTATCCCATTTCTTACCTAGTTGTTAAAATAATGGAAGTTTATGTAAAGTGTACTTTTGTTATGAACTCCTTAGCCATGAGAGGCTAAATCTCTCATGACTACTCGGTGAAGTTACGATAATGAATAAGTGTTTGGTGTGATCTTGATCGTTTTAATCTTAAGCTTATGTTGCAAACCTGTTATATCTTATCTTATCTATTTTTAATTATCAACTTAGATTATATAATCATATCGGTATAGGTCGAAAGATCCGTTATGATCTATGTTGTTTTAAAGATTTATCTATGGTCTTTAAAGTATGTGCTGAGAAATCCACTTTCGTAAATTGATAAACAAAATATGCTTTGATATAATAATAATTGGATTATTTGAGTGACCCATTTGGTCTAGTTAACTATATATAAGTCTTAAGTTAATCAAGTTAATTCGTAAAAACATTTTTTGACGAGAAATCATTTTTATAAATTAAAGTCCCATCTTCAAGGTCAAATCATTTCCAACACTTATAAATTATTCTTAACTATCCGAGTAGTCATCTTTATTATCATTGATAAAACTAAAGTTATTTTCAAAATTGTTAAAGTCTATTTTCTTTTTGATTATTCGAACACTACTCTAATCCCTGTGGACGACCTGGTCTTACATAAAAAGATTATACTTTATACATGGGTTATACTTTTACTTGTGTGTTTCCATATAATTGTCTGGTATTTTTAGTATTATAAATTTAAAGCTTTTGAAACACATTAAATCCTCTAAAGCAGTAGTATGAAAACTTTGTTGCATCCAGCACAGAAGTAATTATACAAACCTATAAAAGGCTTCAAAAGCTAGTTAGTCAACTAGAGATGCATGGTGAAGTTATCCTTTAAGAAGACATCAATAAGAAGTTCTTGAGAAGTTTGTCACAAGAATGGGCTGTGCATACCATAGTATGGAGAAACAAACCAGAGATAGAGACATTAAGTTTATATGACTTCTTCAACAACCTGAAGGCTTATGAATCAGAGGTCAAGGGGACATCTAGCTCAACCACAAACTCATACAATGTGGCCTTTCTGTCCTCTAATAGCACAAACAGTGCAACTAGAGCAGTTAATACTGCTCAGGGTGTTATTACTGCTAGCACTGAAGGTGCTGCTGATAGCTCAACAACTATTAAAAATTGAGTGATGCTATGATTTATTCCTTCTTTGCAAATCAACCAAGTGTTCCACAGCTTGATAATGAAGATCTACAATAAATCCATCCTGATGATCTAGAAGAGATGGACTTAAGGTGGAACATTGTTATGCTGACTATGAGGGTAAGAAGATTCCTAAAAAATACTGGAAGGAAGCTAGACATGGCCAACAAAGAAAGAATTGGGTTTGATAAGTCAAGGGTGAAGTGCTTTAACTGCCACAAAATAGGTCCCTTTTCTAAGGAATGCAGGGCTCCTAGGAACCAGGACAATAGAAACGGGGAGCCTACCAGAAGAATTATGCCAGTGGAGGCAACTACTTTAAATGCCTTAGTGTCTCAGTGTGATGGCTTTGGCTATGATTGGAGTGACCAAGCAGAAGAAGGTCCAGCCAATTTTGCTCTCATGGCTTATTCTTCAACAAGTTCAAGTTCTTCTACAAACTGGTATCTAATGACTCAAATTATTGTTCATCTTATTTAGAATGTGTAAAAAATCTAAAAGAACAAAATAAACAATTAGTTAAAGACTTAAGAACAGCTAGGATAAGTGTTGTCTCTTATAAAACTGGTTTAGAATCTGTAGAAGCTAGACTATTAGTCTTTAAGAAAAATGAGTGTGTGTATGAGGAAGATATAAAACTCTTAAAACGTGAAATATATTTAAGATATTTAGATATTACAGAGCTTAAAAGGAAGTTAGAGTTGGCTACAAAAGAAAAAGATGAGGTTCAACTTACAGTACAAAAATTTAAAAATTCATCAAAAAGCTTAAGTAAACTTCTAGATAGTTAGATAATAGATAAATGTAAAATGGGATTAGGGTATAATGCTATCCCACCTCCCTATACTGGGAATTTTATGCCACCAAAACTTGATATAGTTTATTCTAGTCTAGATGATTTTGTTGATGAGTCTGTTAGTGAGTCTGTTGTTGAAAAGCATACTGTTGAGACTAATGAACCTAAGACTGTTAGGAAATAAAATGGAGCCCCAATTGTTGAGGATTAGGTATCTAATAGTGATGAAGAAGATGTGCCTAAGACTGAAATAGTTGAGATGTTTAAAAAACCTAGTTTTGCTAAGATAAACTTTGTTAAGTCTATTGAGCAAGTAAAATCTCTTAGGAAAACATCAATTGATAAAAATAGGAAAAAAACACACCTAGTCCTAGAGGAAACAAGGGAAACTAGAACCAACAAATGTCTCAAAGATTAGGAAGTGATTTTGAGATGATCAATAAAGATTGTCATGTGTGTGGTAGTTTTGAACATTTGAGGAAAGATTGCAATAACTGGTATAATAATCAAAGGTTTGAAAAACCAGTTTGTAACAATGTTCAAAAGGTGAACAAACAAAATTTCTCTAAATTAACTCACCTCAGTCCAAAAAGGAACATGGTTCCAAGAACAGTCTTAACTAGGCTGCCCAATATCACTTAATTACTGCTATGACCAGTTTTAAAACATACAACAAGAACAACAGTGAATAATGCAGGACCCATGAAAAATGTTATTACTAATGCATATTCAACTGCTAAAAGGACTTTTAACAAAACAACAGCAACTAATAACAGTAATTTCAATAAAAAAGTTAAAACTGTTAAGGGTATAAGGGTTAATACTGCTAGGCCAAAAGCGGTTCTTAGTGTTGTTAAGGGAAACAAGAGAAATGTTGTTAAGGGCTTAGCATGTTGGGTTTGGAGACCAAAGCACAAATTTTTAGACCATTTCTCCAGAAATAATGGTGCATCAATGTCCTTTAAAAGATTTGACTATATTGATGCACAAGGCAGATCCAAGTCAGTATTGGCTTAGGTCTCCAAAAGAAACTAAATTTCCTACCATTATGTGTAGGGAAATCCACAACAAGATTTAAAGGATAAAGGAGTGATTGACAGTGGATGCTCTAGGTACATGACAGGAAACAGATCTTATCTTACATATTATGAAGATATTGATGGAGGATTTATTTCCTTTGGAGGTAATTCTAAACGAGGGAAAATTACTGGGAAAGGTAAAATAAGAACTGGTAAATTAGATTTTGAAGATGTGTATTTTGTAAAGGAACTTAAGTTTAACCTCTTCAGGTTCTCATAATGTGGTGCCAAGAAGAATAGTGTACTTGTTACTGATTACTGAATTGAGTTATTTTTTCAGCCTCCAGACTTAAGTTTAACTAATGAAAGTCATGTTTTTCCTAAATTTTTATAGAAAGGATAACGTGTACAGTGTTGATCTAAAAGAATGTTGTTCCTCACGGAGGGTCTCACTGTCCTCTTTTGTCAAAACCAACCCAAAGAATCTGATCTTTGCATGAGAGGCTTGGACAGTAAATTTTCAAAACAATAAATAAACTTTTTAAGGGAATCTTGAAAAGGTTTACCTTCAAAAATTATTTGAAATTAATCAAACCTGTCTTGCTTGTCAGAAGGGAAAGCAACACAGAGCTTCTTGTAAGACCAAAACAGTTAGTTTAATCAGCCAACCATTACAAATGTTGCACATGGATTTGTTTGGTCTAACATTTGTAAAGAATTTAATGAAAAATATGTATTGCCTGGTTGTTACTGATGACTTTAGCAGGTTTAGTTGGGTTTTCATTTTAGCCACTAAGGATGAAACTAGTGAAATCCTTAAAACATTCATAACAGACATAAAAAATCTAATAGACCTTAGGGTGAAAGTGATTAGATGTGACAATGTGACTGAATTCAAGAATAGGGTTATGAATCAGTTCTATGAAATGAAGGGTATTAAGAGGGAATTTAGTATTGCTAGGACTCCACAACAAAATAGAGTAGCAAAAAGGAAAAATAGGACACTAATAGAGGCTGCTAAGACTATGTTAACTGATTCAAAATTGCCAACAACTTTCTGGGCTGAAGCAGTTAATATTGCTTGTTATGTCCAAAATAGGGTGTTAGTTATCAAGCCTCATAACAAGACCCATTATGAACTTTTTCTAGGTAGAAAATCTACCTTAAGCTTCATGAGACCATTTGGGTGTCCTGTTATAATCCTTAATACCATAGATCACCTAGGTAAATTTGATGGAAAGGCTGATGAAGGGTTCTTTGTATAATATACTCTATCAATAGCAAAGCATTCAGAGTATTCAACAGCAGAACTAGGATAGTAGAATAGAACTTGCATGTTTAATTTAATGAGAATACAGCTAATATTGCAGAAAGTGGACCTAATTGGCTTTTTGATATAGATGCAATAACAAAATCCATGAACTATAAGCCAGTTGTTGTAGAGAATCTATCTAATGGTAATGTAGATACAGAGGCATATGATGATGCAGGTAAAGCTAGAAAGGAGACAGTACCTGGCAAAGATTACATACTGCTACCATTATGGACTCAAGATCCACTATTCTCTTCTAGTTCAAAGGATTCTCCTGATACTAGACTCAAACCATTAGGGGAGGAGGAAAAGAAGGATGCGGAATATCTAGGGAATGAAAGTGAAAATCTACCTGTAGGGAAAGATAGTAAGGTTCCAAGTACAGAGGAGCCAAGAGATAATCGTGAGAAGGATGCTAATGCTAACAGCACTAACAATATTAATATTGTTAGTCCAACTGTTAATGCTGCTGTCATAGAGCATAATGCTGTTAATGAGAATATGGTCTATGGATGTGCTGATGATCCAAATATGCCTGATTTGGAAGAGATTGGCAGATTTAGTGATGCTGAAGATGATGATTCAGGGGCTGATATGAACAATTTGGATACATACTTCCAAGTCAGTCCTATTCCAACTACCATAATTCACAAGGATCATCCAGTTAAACAAATCATTAAAGATTTACATTCATCACCTCAAACCAGAAGGATGACAAAGAATGTGACTAAACATGATATGTTTATTACAATGCAGCAGAGGACCAACCATAAAGACTTTTAGAACTGTCTGTTTGCATGCTTATTATCACAAGTAGAGCCCAAGAAGGTAATCCAAGCATTAAAAGATCCAAGCTAGATAGAAGCTATGCAAGAGGATCTTTTACAGTTCAAATTACAACAGGTTTAGACATTGGTGGATTTACCACCTGGCAAAAGGGCCATTGGTACTAAATGGGTGTACATGAACAAAAACAATGAGAGAGGCATTATGATCAGGAACAAGGCTAGGTTGGTTGCTCAGGGTCACACACAAGAGGAAGGAATTGATTATGATGAGGTTTTTGCTCCAGTTGCAAGGATTGAAGCAATAAGGCTATTTTTAGCCTATGCCTAATACAAAGACTTTGTAGTGTACCAAATAGATGTGAAGAGTGCTTTTTTGTATGGCAAGATTGAAGAGGAGGTCAATGTTTATCAACCCTCAGGTTTTGAAGAACCAAACTTCCCTGACAGAGTTTACAAGGTAGAAAAGGCTCTCTATGGTTTGCATCAAGCTCCCAGAGCTTGGTATGAAACCTTGTCTAATTACTTATTGTAAAATAGGTTTTAGAGAAGACAAATAGACAAAAAATTATTTATCAAGAGGGTCCAAGGTGATATTTTACTAGTATAGGTATATGTTAATGATATCATATTTGGTTCTACAAAGATGAAGTTGTGCACTGAGTTTAAGAAGATGATGCACAAAAAGTTTCAGGTGAGTTCTATGGGTGAACTCACATTCTTTCTAGGCCTGCAAGTGAAGCACAAGGAAGATGGGATTTTTATAAGCCAAGATAAGTATGTGACTAAGATTTTGAAGAAATTTGGCTTTAGTGATGTCAAGACAGCAAGCACACCCATGGAAACCCATAAGCCTTTGCTCAAAGTTGCAGATAGTGAAGACATAGATGAACACATGTATAGATCAATGATTAGCTCATTGATGTATCTTACTTCTTCAAGACCAGATATAATGTTTGTTGTATGTGCTTGTACCAGATTCCAAGTTAATCCTAAAGTTTCTCATCTTCATGCCGTGAAAAGGTTTTTTAGATATCTTAAAGGTCATCCTAAATTGGGCCTTTGGTATCATAAGGAATCACCTTTTGATTTGGTGGCATATAAAGACAGTGAATATGCAGGATCAAGCATAGATAGGAAGTCCATAACAGGAGGTTGTCAATTCTTTGGGTGTAGATTGATTTCATGGCAGTGCAAGAAGCAGACTGTGGTTGCTAATTCCATAATAGAGGCTGAGTATATAGTTGCTTCTAGTTGTTGTGGTTAAGTGCTTTGGATTCAAAATGAATTGCTTGATTATGGATATAACTTTATGCTGACTAAGATTCTTATTGATAATGAGAGTACTATCTGCATAGTAAAGAACCCTGTTTTTCACTCAAAGACAAAGCACATTTAGATTAGGCATTACTTTATCAGAGATTACAATGAGAAGAAGGTTATTCAGATGATCAAGATTCACACAGATCAAAATGTTGAAGATTTGCTAACAAAAGCATTTGATGTTAGCAAATTTTAATATCTGATTGCAAGTATTAGAATGCTTAACCTCTGAAGTATTGATTAAAGAGAGGTTAATTATGTTAATATGCAGTGGATTATTCATAAAGGATGGTTGGAATGGAATGCAAAAGTTTCTAAGGATGGCATTGGGGTTAAAACTAGTAACTCAAGAGTTAATGTTACTGGGCATTACTTAGTAGTGTTAGGAGAAAGTTAGTACTGCTGGGCAAAAGTTAGTGCTACCAGGCTAACTTACTACTGCTAGGTTATCGTTGAAGTTACAACTGCTGAGGGTATTTTTGGTCTATAAAAGGGTTACTTAGCTTATAGGTTTCCTTTATTACCTATTTAAGCACATTCGATCACACCATAATCGTTTTTATAATCATTCTAATGCTCTTAATTCCTAAACCCTTATTTAATTTCATCATCGACTACATTAATTATCATTAATGGCGAGCTTAAATTTTGCTGACTCACATAATATGGTTGCTTACTTGGAAAAATCCATAGAGAATGCTAATTTTGCTGAGATAGTAGACTTCCTAAATGCTAACCCTATAAGGTATGCCTTGACAGTTAGTCCTACTATTTATGTTTCTAGTATTGAACAGTTTTGGTCTACTGCTAAGGCCAAAACAGTCAATAATGAAACATATGCCAAGGTTTATGGCAAGACAATAGTAATATCAGTATCATTTATGAGGAGAGATCTTTAATTTAATGATGAGGATGGTATTGCTTGTCTAACAAACACTAAAAATTTTGAAAACCTTCAATTGATGGGATATGAAAAGCTTTCTGAGAACCTTACTTTTTATAAACCTTACTTTTTCCCTCAATGGAAGTATTTAATTCATACCATCTTACAATGTTTAAGTTCTAAATTAACTGCTTGGAATGAATTTGGTACTAATATAGCATCAGCAGTTATACGTTTGGCTAAGAATCAAAAGTTTAATTTTTCTAAATTGAATTTTAATGGTATGATGAGGAACTTGGATAGTTCTAAAATGTTCTTAATCTATTTAAGGTTTTCACAATTGTTTTTGAACAAACAAATTAAAACTCTTTCAGAAGTTAAAGTTATATATGATACACCTTCTCATACTAAAGAAGTTTTTGCAAACATGACAAGTTAAGGAAAAGATTTTTCAAGGACTGTAACACCATTATTTTCATTTATGCTAGCACAACAAGCATAAGTGGGTAAAGGGTCAGCATAACCCACTGATCCCTAACACACATCCACATCTGCCAAAACCCTCTAATAAAGAACAAATCATTGGTCCATCATCATCTCAACCCAAAAAGACTCACAAACGTAGGAAGCCTTAAAAGGTCACTGAGATTCCTTAGTCTAGTAAGCCTACTAACCTTGTTGCAGATGAGGCTGTCCATAAGGAGAGGGGAGACAGTGTGGAAAGGGCTGCCACTAATGCTTCTAGCTTAGAAGTAGAGCAGGACAGTGGTAACATCATTAGGACCCAATCAATGGCAATGCCTAATGTTCCTCTTCCTAAGGGAATTGGTTCTGGTGGTAGACCCAGGCGCCAAGAAACCATAAAGGACAAACCTCCTCAAACTAGGTTTGAGAGTTTGTCCAAACAATCCTATGATTCACCACTTGGAGGAGTTAACACACCTCGAAGTGATGAGGACAAAATCGAACTTAAAGAATTAATAGAAATATGTACCAAATTGTCTGAAAGGATTCTTGACTTGGAGAACACAAAGACTGCTCAAGCAAAGGAGATTGCTAATTTGAAGAAGAGAGTTAAAAAACTAGAAAGGAAAAGGAAGTCAAGAATTCCAGGGATGAATTTATTCAAGATTGGTACCTCTAGAAAAAGAAGTTTAGGTGAGGAGGATGCATCCAATTAGGGGAGGAATTTGACATAGGGAAAATAGAGTTCAATCTTTAAAGACAATGATTTTGATGAAGAGTTTGATGCTGATATGGATGAAGTGTTCAAAGATGTTAAAGGAGATGCAGGACAAGTGATTAGTGCTGCTGCAGATGAGGTTTTTACTAGTGATGCAATTAATACTGCTGGTACTAAAGTTAATATTGCCAGTACACCAGTTGCTACTGCTGGTGTAACTTTTAGTACTGCTGAGCATATTATTACTGCTGAACCTAATATTGCTCCAACAACAACAACTATTCTTGAAGATGAAGATCTTACAATTGCTCAGACCCTTATGAAAATGAAGAGTGAGAAATCAAAGGTAAGAGGAGTGACTATACAAGAACCTAATGAGTCTGAAATAAGAACAATAGTACTGTAACATTTTCCCTTTTTGTGTTCTGAATATTTCCTTTATAGTCCTTTGACTATTTGACTTATGTCAGTTTATTCAAATATTGTATCGTGTTGACGGTAGTGATTTTTATGAGAATTGTGATGAATTATAGTTTATTGTGAATAATAGTCCTTTTTGAAGGTTATTATTGGGTTATTTGTATTCCGGGTGGTTTGACCCGTGAATGTTGAGAAATGCCAAAAAACATGTCTAACACGTCCGTTAATGTCCAAATTGAGTTTTGAAGGGTTTAAAGTGTAAATATGGCAAGTAAATACTCTAAGTTAATAGAAAAGTTTTTTTAAAGTGAATAAAAATGCTAAGTAACTTTGGGGAGTATTTTATGGTAGAGTTTTACGAGTATTTAAGTGATTTCAACACGAAAAGAAAGCCCCGACACCCCCTTGGATCCCTTGGCCGGTCATAGTAAGAGAGGGGGGCAAGGTGGCTTAATTTTAGCTAACCTTGTCCAAATTGTACATATATACTTCCACTAGAATCATTTGCCATAATCCTTATCATTTCAAAAACCAAAAACATACACTTAAGTCTGTGTGTGTGTGCGCGCGCGCACGCGCTCGTGCGCCACCAACAACAATAAACCACCATAAATTTTCCAACTTTGATCGAGAACGTGTTATTCCAGGTTGATTATAGTGTTCGGGTATTCATATAAACAACGTTTGGGTTATTCGGTTCGTGTCAAAATCTTCAAATTTGAAGATTTTCTTGTAATTTTTCAAATTTAATTTCCGTTTGTCATTTTGGGTTTATTTTGGTGCATAGATGTTAGTTATACAAGTTGATCGTAGTGAAAATCAATTTTTGGAAACGAAACGGAAGATTTAAGGGGTGTTTGGTTCGTGTAAAATAAAAAGGTAAAAGGGAGTTTTTGTAGTTTTGATATTGTGGTCGTGATTGTTGAATAATATATGTTGCTAAATAGCTTATTTTTGTAGCTTGTATAGCTTATTTGTGGGCTTATTTTTAAGCTTTTGATGGATTATTTTGGGCTTATATGCCATGTCCCATATCAAAATCACTAGAGAGGTGATTTTTATTATTTTGTGTTATAGCGTATGTTTGTTGACTATTTTGAGGCTTTTAGTAGTAACCAAATGCGATACGTAGCTTATTAGCTTATCTTAAAGCTTAATAATCGTATTTTGGAGCTTATGGGCTCGCAGCCCAATAAGCCCATTTAAGTCGCGGCTTAACGGGGGGGCTTATTGTAGTCTGGATTATTTTCTATGTATTAGTATGAGCTTATGTATGTTATTGGGCCTTGGTTTTAGGCTTGGATCGTATTTTGGAAGTATAAATACCTTAATGGGCTCTTATTGGGCCTTAAAGCCCAATAAGTGATATTTAGTCATTTTCAGAGTTTTGACGAACTTTTGGGAATTAAAAAATACTTGTGAAGTTATATTGAAAGTATTTTGAGAAAGCATATTGGAAAAATGTCGTGAAATGAGATTTTTAGAAATTGGTTCGAAAAGTGTCAAAATTATGAAAAGTGTTTGGAAATTAAGGTTTGAAAACTTGGAAAACGTTGTATAAACGTATAGGTCATGTCGAAATTTCGTAAAAAGTTTATACTTAGAAATTTTACTTAAAACGTGATTTTTTATTTTTAAATAATAAAATATTATTATATTATTTTATTTATTTAATAAATTCACTAAAAGACAAAAAATATAATTTTTCTCGAAACTTTCCTAATATGTTTATTATGATTAAACGTGTCGTTTTCAATCGAAGAATGATTTTTATAAGGTAACCAAGGTTACCGAATGGACTTGTCGAGATATATTTATAATTATTTATTATAAATATTTATCTATATTACTTATCTATTTACGTTAAATGGTATAAGTATGTACCGTTGAGATATCGGATTGATATGATTATCGAGTATGTCGTCAACCATCACACCATTAAATTGTTTTGGGTACTTGTACAACGCGTCTAAAATACTATGCATCAAACGTGAAAATGGTTTTGGAGATGAATGATTAAATGGGACATTAACTGGACTAGGTCGTGTGCGGGCTTCGTTGCATTTGATTGAGTGATTGAGATTGAGTTGCCCAAAGACTTGCTTGAGGTGAGTTCTCGTAGCCCCACTTTTTACTGTTTTTCCGTTGGGGGAAAATAATACTCAAATGAGTTTTGAAATGTTTTGAATTGAACTGTACGAAATGTGGTTTTGTTTTTGGGACAAGTTATATGCTTATGACTGCTATGTGAATATTATGTGTTGATATACTTGCATGTACTGTGTTGGGCATGGCAAGGTTCTGTATGGTACTCGCATGTACTGTGTTTGGCATGCAAGGTTCTGTGTGGTACTTGCATGTACTGTGTTTGGCATGTAAGGTTGGCCCTAATATATTGCTCCAGCTAGTAGGCCTATTAGGTGCATTAGTGACTTAGGAGTTACGACTCTGGGTTTATTGATTGGATGTTGAGCCATGATTAGCGGGGATGCTAAGTCATGATTTGGTTATTTGCATATATTCACTGTCATATAGCACTATTGTCTACTATTTGAGATATTGGCACAGCTTTTGGGTTTAAGGTCAAACCTACGAGCTCACCAACAATATTGTTGACATTTTCGAGTATCATTTTTAGGTGAAGTAAAAGGGAAATAAGTGATGATATGTGATAGCAGACTTAGAAGTTTCCCTTATGGTTTTTTCATGTGAAGTCTTGCTTGCTTGTTTGTTGATTGCATTTGAATGTTTTAGTTAAGTTTGGATTTGGAACCCTGTGTGGGCATTTAGAGTTCGTAATAGAATATGGATTTGGTTAGTGATTTGGGACATCACTCGAGGTTGTTCAAGGTTGATGGTCTTCGTAACACTTGAAGTTAATGCATTGTAGTTTTTCTCTATATTGTATCTTATGTTATGATTGATCATTATGTTGCATTTCCTAAGTTTCCTCCTTTGTTGGGGTGTGACAGATTGGTAATCAGAGCCAAGGTTATAGAGAACTAGGTGGCTTGACCTAGACTATAACCTAAGATCCGTCATTTAGTTGCGTATAGGATCTATGTGCGCGGTGTTCCGCTTTACGTGCTTATGTGGTTATATGGTATTTGGTTTTAGTTATGTCATTCATTGAAATGTGTGAGCCTAATACTAAGTACAACTCGGGAAGGATACGAGTATAAATACGGTGGCCAACGTAGTTATGAACGTATCACGACTCACGCGTATTTAGTATTACCGTCCACACAAATCGATGTTGACACATTAGGGTGGTATTATGTGTATATTCATATATATAGTATGATATTCTATATATATGTTAGTCTTCCCACATACTTAACGTTGCCCATGTTCTCCCTCGTATAGATAATGTCGCCAAGGATGAGAACCCGAAGTGCTGGCCGGCCTGCTACCAAATCATAAGGAGGAGGAACGGGTGGACGGGTTGGTAGGGGTGGTGGAAGGAGTAGAAGACCTAAGGAAGGTACTGATGAGCGTGATGATGATTTGAATGGTCAAGGGAATGACCAAGGATTAGGAGATAATGGGGGTATAGAAGGGGTCAATTGGAATGTAGAGGGAGTCAATGGGGGTATAGGAAGAGCACCCGACTTCCCGATAATCATTGCTCAGCAATTGCAAAACCTCTTACTGTGACACCCCGTAGAAAAATTAGATTCTCATTGCGTTAAGTAAAAGTCATGTAATGGAAGTTTGCAAGTTTACCAATAACTTTCGACGACAAGTCATCTTATGGTTGTCAACGCATTATTTTGTCTTACAAAGTTTAATTTACACGAGAATATCACCAATTTTACTCTATGACTAAAAGGGTATTTTAGAGCGAGTAACGAATAAAAATCAAACTTATTTCACACTTGTAGAACGAGGTTATTTATTAGTAACATTTTATAAAACTGTATACTTACAAATTAGTAACCATAACAATTTTAATGTAATTTCACAAAGATAAAATAACATATGGGCACATGTGAATAATCAACATTAGATGCATACATATAAAACCATCTAGAAACCCATACATCATAATAAGGAAGCATCATCATCACCAAGCCTTACACACATTACCCCACCTATTTTCTTATTATGAAAGATTCTTCACCTTCACATGTTACGTATCATACAACTGGCACAATTTCAAATGGAAGAATAGTGGAGATGCTCCAACAGTATTATGAGAAGAAATAATAAACTACAGTATTAGAATCATTACCCTGGTGCAACAATGTGTACAGTGTACATTCACATGTAATATATCAGTAACTAAGCCAATAAATTGAGTATAAAAGAGGAACCATGCATGAACAAATGACTCACAACTAAAAACCAAAAACAAAAGTTAAGCAACACGAATTGAGTGAGACTTTCGAGCTAGGATACGTCAGGTTTGGTGTAGTATCAACCAAGGGTGGGTTCAAGATTCTCATCATGGTCACGCTTCGACCCATTTAGCAATACTCAGACCCTTGTAAGTTACCCTTGTCGCTTAATGTTGTCATGCTATGTTATCATTTTTGTAGTTCGAAGTGCAATGTGAATAAACACATCAAGACTTGACCAAACTAGACAAGAGTCTCGACCTCGCATGACAAGCATGCGACATGCATGATACAACCCGTGCATGATCCTAGTGAGCAATTGCACATCAAACCTTTGTCATGCTACACATGAAATATGATACTACCTACCATAAACTAGTATCAAGTGTATCAAAATTTAAAAGCTATACAAACTACTTGGACTAGCAAGACTCGACACCTATACTCGGTTGAAACATTGGCACTAGGGATAAGTAAGACTAGGGCGTGCATGTTAAAAACTTGTTTCATGACCAACACCGAGTCTTACCACGATCACCAACGCGATGAATGACGAAGGACCATTACCTCAAAATGCCTTGTCCTTTGTTGCACAACAGCAGGCGACGTGGCTTCCCATCGGATAGCAACCCATTTCAAACTTTCTGAGCCACCATGCGTGCGAGACAGTTGCTACTGCACTAGTTTACTTACTGCCGCAATGTGTGTGGTATGAACGATGATGTTTTGCACAAAAAATAAAAAAAAGTAAATCGCCACTCACAAAGCGCGATCTACATTAAATGAATATTAGGGCACTTTTTTTCATTTATAAAATTAAAAAAAAATTATAAAAAAGTGAATCTCTATTAATATGGCGCGATCCACATTTGTTTTTTTTTTTTACTTTTTTTTCATTTATAAAATTAAAAAAAAAAATTCTAAAAAAGTGAATCTCTATTAATATGGCGCGATCCACATTTGTTTTTTTTTGTTTTTTTAACGAACCAATAATAAGGTGACAAGTAGCCCAATGTAAATCGCTATTCAACTCTCGCGATTGAAATGGTTAAACTGAAAAAAAAATTGTCAGGGGTATTATAAGATAACACGGATCCCAATCGGGTACAGCGAAATTTTTCGCGAAAATGATAGAACATAAATCATTATATGTAGTCACGTGGTGAGGCTGTAAGAAATAAAAGAGTACATTTTTAGCAAGTTGACATAGAGATATCTATACTACTTTAAATTATAAATTCTGATATGTAGATAATATTACATGCGTAGCTATCGAACTTTCGGTTCGAGCTCCAAATGGGTTGACAACTTGATAACGAGTATAGTTATTTTAATAAGTATATTTATTTTACGAGCATAGTATTTCAACTAGTTTAAGTTAGAAATGATAATTTACGATGCCTTAAATTTTTTAACAATGGAACTGGACTTTTAAACAAGTAAACGAGTTTACCCCGGCTTATATAGTTTAGTTAACACTAAAAATATTTTCAAAACTTATTTGAAGTTAAATCATGATTTTAAAAAACCATATGAATTAAATTGTAAATTTTGAAAGGTAGGAATATTAAATACAAGTAAAATAAATTTTACTAAAATTATTTTTGTTCACATAAAATGGATATTTAAGATGAGATTTAAGTAATGAACTAAAGTGGATAAATGAGTGAGATAAACGTATATATGCAACTACATAGTTGGTAAAGTATAGTTATGTTGTTAAAACTTAAATTGTATTGCTTTAACAATATAACCAGGCGACCTTAAGCACATAATTACATCAAATTATGTATAAATACTTATATGTGCTAAGTCGTGTATCATCCCTAGAGTCAACGGTTTAATCACCACTTTGAAAACGTAAAAACGTTAACTCCATAACGACCATACCTCTGACCAATTGCATAAGTCATTGCATACATTAAATTTTAGAATGTACACTCACATTTCTCGTAATTACTTAGGTGTTTGACCGAGTCACTAGTTGATGTGCATTGAACCATTGTCATTTCCAGATGATCAATTAACAAGGTGAGTTTTCATAGCCCCTACTTTATTGTTTTAAATCATCTTTTGGGGTAAGAACATTGCTTATTTCTAAACAGTTGAACACAAGTACATTTACTGATTTACTATTTGGGTCTAAGTTCCTATTCAACCCAACTTGCTATATTGCCCACTTTATCATGAACTGTCAATTTCTTGACCGGATGACCGGTTGAGGGAGCGCAAATGTTATGGATAGATCTATCAGGATTAACAATCCCTGTTTGTCTTGGACTGACATTAGTCAAGCAAACACAGTTTCATTTGAGTCAGATACGGATGTAGCGGGTTGAACATCTGCACATGCTTATCTATGATGATATATGTTAACGCTTCAGTGTCATGAGCTTAGACAATAGTAAATACTTTTCATTATGATATATAGAATTACTATATCTCATGTTATGGTTATAATTCTTGTGGTTCATCACTATTATCAAACAACAAAACCTATGAACTCACCAACTTTATGTTGACACTTTAGCAATGTTTTTCTCAGGTGTTCTATATTACGGAATATATAGAGTCTGCATTGGTATATTGGCATGTAGAGGTCTATCTCTCGTATCAAGTCCTCTTCACGCCATGAAGTCACAATCCCAAATCCAGTCTTCCGCTGCAGTGAATTTGGGGGTGTGACCGATTGGTATCAAAGCCCTTGATTATAGAGAACTAGGTTGCATTAGTAACTCTAGACTATAACTGGCTCTTAAATACATATCAGAATAGCATACGCATTATCTATCACTATTTACTTCCTAAGTTAACAACTGCTTGGCACTATATCGTTAAATAACTAAAGTACCACTTGTCCGTCATGGAAAACATGTTTCACTAGACTACGCATTATCATTCACCATCTTGGGATAACATATCATGTGGATTACGCATTTGTATCATCCTAGTGCAAGGAAACTACCATGACTCTCACCAAATAATTGACCCTATAACCAACATCACACTACAAAAGGGTCACTTACGTACTATTATCGATATTATCAGTAATTACATCCTTATCATCTCATTTTATGAGAGTTACATACATAAACACTTCGGGTACCTTGCTATCACCCACCCATTACTTCACTACACGTGAATTTCTTATAGCGACCTTTGTGAAATACATAACTACAAATTACTATGTCGGCATAAATTTAAAAGTACTTCATGCATATAAAAATCTACCAAAAAGCGTGCATCGCTTGAACACACCAATAATTGACAAATGTCACTTTATCAGGAAACGTGAACAACAAACTTAAAATAAGAAGACACGGCCGGTAAAAGTAAGAGACGATAGTCACAAACTACTTAAAACATAAAGGTTTACACCAGCCCCGAGTCAAGGATAATATGAACTCCATGGATATGCACCTATTATCCGGAAGCCTACCACACTATCCGGTCATCAGCTTAGGCCTTAACATAAGAATACCACTAATAACTACAAGAAACATACCAATGCTTAAATCCAACACTCCTCTATATATCCTCGAAACATAGTATGAACATGCAATACACCTTATCTCAAACTAGATAACACTCGTAAGTTAATCTTACCCGAATATGGGATGTAAGCGGAAGAAACCCCATTTTGTCATATGCAGGGTGCATTCAAGAAATGTCTCAATCACTTTCCAACAACGTACCTGACAACTCCCCAGACTAGGAAGCCGCCACGGAACACTCCATTCCAAGAAGACTTGACTCGCCAACCTCTCAGGCAACCCAATTATCTGAACTAGGGCTAACTTTAACCCCTACTATAGGACGTGAACACTCCTAAGAAATGAATAACCTCAGTACTCCTGCACTAATATTACAAGTACCTGGACCATCCCTAAAGAGAAGCAGGTCACCATCATCGCCACTCTTCCCAGATACCACTACTTTCTCTGACGGTAAACCAGCATCTGAAGCATCAGAACTTAACCCAGAAGACGTGACGGCCAGACTAGAGGACCTAGAAGTGGAAATTGACACTCTTCATGCAGACACCGAAGACAAAGAACTCCTAATAGCCGAACTACAGGACTCCATTGCTGCTGCCAAAAGTAAGATCGCAATAATGCAGATAAGGGCAAATGATGCTGAGAACAAACGTGTTGAGGATCATGAACAAATTCAGAAGATCCTAGCCCGCCTAAGCCTATAAGCAAGACAGCCAGGCTCGCTATAACAATGTATCCCAGCTTGCAAGGAAACCTCTAGGCAGAGAAATTAATAAAGACTTGTACTTTGCTTTCATGAAAAATAAATAACAATTATGCCCTAAAAAGTTTCTAAGTACATTTACCCAGTATAAACCATATATTTGATAATTTTTAGAATCAAATGACAAGCATCGTAATGCGCCAATAAAGTAACACTATCGAAATTTATACTTAGTACAACACAAACATGCTCATTGCCCAACAAATGAAGAAGACAACCATGTGTCCGGAAAACGGAAAAAGGGAAGCTATTTCCGATGAACTCTATGAAACTTGAAGGATCATTTCAAAAGGGCCACACATCGTACTTCAGACAAGAAACAGTAATCCCTACAAAAATCAATTTCTTTCTTCCACTATTCGACATTTTGTCAGTCCAAAATCCTTCTCATCTACAACCAACAAATGCTTTTTCAATGGAAATACTAAACGCATCTAGAGTTTTACAAGGTAATAACCTTGAAACATACCAAGATGCGAGGTGGGACATATAGCAATATATGATTACAACGAGAAAGATTAAACCATAAAATACACAACGCAAAACCCTATTCAGTCCGATCCATAGTATTTCTGTTCACAATACAACAAAATGCAAAATATAGGAAATACAACAAAAATGTAAAATGCTAAAACGACAGATACATCACCGCGTGAAAAGAAACACATCAAATAGATCAACAAAATAAGCGATGTGATGATTATGATCATAATGGGAGTAAAAATCTCGATTGGGAATTCCATGAGGATTAGAGATCGACAGTTTCAAGTAAGAGGATGAGAAACGAGAAATTGTGAAGTGAATGGTAAATTGAGGTGAGGAGGGAGTAAAGTGAAACTTGAAAAATATAAAAGAGGGCGGCGTAGTGGATAAGGATTGGGAGGAATATCTATTTAAAATATTTTTATGTCTAGCAAGAGCGAGTACGACCAAACCCTAAACTTTCAACAAAAGTTATTATTTGAAATAATACGCTGAGATAATAAATTTTTCGAACACATAGATAATGTCCGCCAACATATGAAACGCCATGCACGTAGTAAGGTAAACACATAAGTTGAACATAAACTTTCAGAGGACCACATGTGTGGTAGAAAGTAGCAAGGAAATGATAAACCAATTGACATATGACATAACATTATTCATCAGATACTTGGGGATACGACAATTTATACACACTACGAGTCTCTATACCAACAACGCTTACGATCACAAGCAAATAACTAAAGGAAAAGGGGATGTCAATGTAAACCTAAAGTATACATAACCTGATCAACTATGTATAAATTAGGTCGACAAGGATATGCTCAATAATATTCGGTAACAAAAGTTTGAACGAACACGCATTTTACTCACTCATCACATTAAAGACAATACTCACGGAAACTATGAAGGACTACGATTCATTAAAATATATCATGAGGATTAAATCCTACATAAACAAAACAAAGTTAAAGTTAAAACATCTGACAATTCTTCCCGGAGGATTCAACATAAGAATAATCAAAATGCCTAAGAACAAAATGGTAATACAACCCTCTCACATACTGGCGAAAGCTACTTCTTCCAAAAAACTTCCACGCCAATCGCCACAATGATTAGTGGCACAATAAGCCCTAGTATTGCAACGATGTACTGGTGATCCTCTTCCTGTGGAACACTCGCAAATAGCAACCAACCACCACAACAAAAACAATCGTAATCAAGGGAACGAGATACGGCATCTTAATTTAAGGACGAATGAGAATTTGAGTAAAGTAAATTATTTTACGTTTTGACAAATTCAAGAAATCGAAAAAGGGTATATATATAGTGGAGGTAACAGTTCGTCACATTCTAGCCGTTGGAGCCCCACTTGTCGCTTTCGTCTTTAACCCATGCCACGAATAAGACGCTTAAATTCGGGCCAAAAGTTTTGACTTAAAAGGACTACGACACCCTATGAAAATTTAAATCTTATTCCAAACCCTTAAGGTAAATTCAATCACCGAAAAATTTCAGACTTGTTATCTCATAAAATAATTACTTTGGGGAAAAAGTTTACAAATTAATAGCACTATCCCTAAACCACTTTGTGATACTTTAGAGAGACAGTAATCATGCCCACTCAATTATTCAATACATAATTAGCACACAAACACTTTAAAATACTGTATGGAGACAGTAGTCATAATCACTCAATTGTTCCATTCAAGATGTATCGTGGCAAAACAACAGTCGCGAAGCAAACATTTTTGAAATGTGGTGATACTACAGAGATCAAATACATTCATTAGAACTTACTAGATTACTAACATAGTAGCCGTTGGTTTGCAAAAATGGAAATACAAGTACATAGGTTAAGGCAACAATGTTTATTCAAAGTAGTACAACAACATGGTTACAACAATCCTTAGACCATTAATCTGATGACTTACATTCTGAGTCATACCTCACTACCCAAAATTCTAAAAAGAATGCATCATTTTCGGCTTGTTCTCGCCTAATTCTCTCCTCTTGTGCCTTTTTGTTCATGGCCTCTTCTTCCAACATTTCTTTTAGAGCTTCTTCATCCATACGGAGTTGATGTAACTCTTTCTCGGTAAGAGGGCAATTAGTCTGCGATGATGAGCAACCTATACCTCTGTGTGTACGGCCGGAGTATTTTTTCCTGAAACCAAGCCGACTTAGCATCCATTTGTTTCTCTAGTTGTGCCGCCTTTCCATACATAGAAAGATGCAGCTTGCGATCCTTTTCAAAACTTTCTTTTAAAAGAGTGCTAATCAAAGCACGGCTCTCTTGAGAAATGTCGTTGCATTTCTCATAAGCCTTTCTAAGATCGTCCCTGACAGCGTATGAATCTTCAAACTGAAAAGCCAAATTCAAGAGTACATCCTGACGACCCTTATCTTCATTAATTAACCTTTGCAACAAGGCTTCGACTTTGAAATCAGTATGAGGAAGTGCATAGGCCATTGAAGTGTTTTGTAGTAGGATGTAAGTTTGAAAATTGGAAAGGGATGAAGTGGTATTTATAAGGCAAAAAGGGGAGGAGGGGAAATAATTTAAGGCTCTACTATTTACTCCAACGGGTATATTTCTAGCACTTTGTCGTATTGGCTCATCACAATGACGAGACATTCATTTAGGGATGCATAAGGACCAATTTAAGAACAAATACCCTCACACGTTCGCAAATTCACAATCACCTACAACGTCTTGATTTCATGGATGAAATCTTCTAACCTGGGGAGGCTGTGACACCCCGTAACAAAAATAGATTCTCTTTCGGCTGAGTAAAAGTTATACACCACAAGTTTACAAATTTTACCGTTGATGTCAAGGAAAAAGTCACTTTTATGATCGTCAATGCATTATTTTGTCATAGAAGGTTTAATTAGCACATGAATATCACCACTATTGCTCTTGTGTCTAAGAGGATATTTTAGAACTTGTAACGATAAAACAATATTTTTTTTTGTCAAACGAAGTCGTTTACTTAGATTATTTTCATGAAACCATCTACGTTCAATAGCCATGAAAATCTTTAAAAGAATTCAAAAGCAAGATACACTTAAGAATGCATATAAACCAATATCAGATATATGCACATGAAAATACATAAAACCAACTCATAATAATGGCCAAACATCCATCATCGCAAATCCCTACACACTACTCTACTAGTTTTCTCATTACATTTCAAACCCCACAAGAAATTGGTACGTCTTATAACTTGGTACCTCTCTTTCATTCACATGTCAATACATGATCCAAATTACCAAATGTAGTCAAAGATAGCAGGCATCCTTAATAGTGTCCTGAGGTCAATGACATAAATAGTTTTACAAAACACCATCATTGCTAGATTCCTCAACAGTGAATGAAAATAATGCCAACTTTCATACAATTTGAAGATTTTCAAGAATAAGGGAACGACTACTAGTATAAATAGGATGCCATACACTTTTCACTTAACAGATTTCACAAGTCAATAGGAGTAAGCTTCCGAGAGCTAGTGAACGTCGGGTTGAAGAAGTATTAACTAAGGGATTGGTTCAAGCTTCTCGATGTCGTCACGCCTCAACCCATTTAGCAATACTTGGACATTCGTAAGTTCCTTTTCCTTTTTTTTGTAACTTAGCATTCATCATGCTATGTCATTACCTTTGTAGACTAACACGCGACCAAAACCAAAGTACGGCTAGTCTTAACTAAAACTGAACGAAAGCCTCGGCTTTAAATGACTTGTTCACAACCCACGACCCATGCATGGTTGATATACATGCACGCATGCAAATACTTTGGTCGTATCATGCATAGAATAACGATATATAATAAATTTTTGCGAACAACGTATTACACGTATAAGCAAGAAACGAACCAAGGGATTTTGTAAAAAAAAAATAATAATAATAATAATAACGAAACTCCATTTACCTTAAAACCATATGAGACTTGCGATATTGGTTCGCTAGGGATTAGCATACACTGGAATTGAACAGAAAATGTTTTTTGTTGTAACCCTTGTGTGAGTTATAGACCTCAACGCATACGAGTGGGCGGTGACAGAAACCAAAACAACACAGAAACCCTGTGGTTCAAGCTTCTTATCACCATCAATTTCCCCTCAGTGACTAGCAAATTTGGACCTTGGTGAGTCATCTTCATAGTTTAATGTTCATATGTCACTTACCATATAGTCTAACAAAAGCCTTGGCTTCGCATTACTTGTGCACAACCTATAACCCAAGCAAAGTTAATATACGTATGCATGTAAAGGTTTTGTTCGTGGTATACATAAAATAACAATGTGAAAGTAACTAATAATATATCATGCGAACCAAGGGAATCCACGATAGTTATTAATATATCACGTGGCTCACCAAGGACTAATGAACATTGGGGTTATGCGTAGGACTTCTTACATTGAGACCTCAACGCGTAACGCAAGCATGACCTAGCTACACAAGATAAACCATGGCAAGCCATTTGCTCGCTATTGGCTCATCATGAACCCTAAATGAACCAAGCAAGGGTGTGCTCGGTGATTGGTACCAAAACCTTCTAAATACCTGACCGTTTTAAGGCGTACCTCACTATACCGAATACGACACGGTAGGTACTACCACTAATTGAAACCATGGGTTTTTCGCAACAAGCTACTACCGTTGTTGTAGCTAAAAAGGAATGAAAAGCTAGTTATACATGCTTGTGTATGCAAAGAAGGAAGAAGAAAACTGAATGGTAAATAATAAAGGGCGCATGTGTGGGAAAAATTAGGCACCACAACAATAGCTATCAAGCCTACTGTTGGGCTGCGATGTGTATCAGAAAAAGGAGAAAGGTAAATAGACATGTGGGATATATATTATAATACAAGCGATGTTTTAAAACATACATGAAAGGCAACTTGAAATATTAGACGTGTGAAAGCATGAATAGTAGCCGCAACAGTGGCCTTGCACCCACTGTTGTACTCGAACCAAAATCAGAAAATAGAAGAGAAAGAAACGCAGCAGCTGCTGTTGAGTTACTCCACACACCGAACGTCCTTGGGTCTAGAAATGGAGCCTCTTGTTGCTAACTGAATAAGATGTAAGCATGCAAAATAGGAAGAAAACTAATATATATATATATACATATGGGCTTTGTTGCAAGAAGAAGGAAACGAAAACAGTGAGTTAACAACTCACTGTAGTGCGTCAGGGTGCAGCTAAAAAGAAAGCAAAGAAAATGATAGAACATAAATCATTATATGTAGTCACGTGGTGAGACTGTAAGAAATAAAAGAGTACATTTTTAGCAAGTTGACATAGAGATATCTATACTACTTTAAATTATAAATTCTGATATGTAGATAATATTACATGCGTAGCTATCGAACTTTCGATTCGAGCTTCAAATGGGTTGACAATTTGATAACGAGTATAGTTATTTTAATAAGTATATTTATTTTACGAGCATAGTATTTCAACGAGTTTAAGTTAGAAACCATAATTTATGATGCTTTAAAATTTTTAAGGACTTTTAAACAAGTAAACGAGTTTACCCCGGCTTATATAGTTTAGTTAACACTAAAAATATTTTCAAAACTTATTTGAGGTTAAATCATGATTTTAAAAAGCCATATGATTTAAATTGTAAATTTTGAAAGGTAGGAATATTTAATACAGGTAAAATAAATTTTACTAAAATTATTTTCGTTCACATAAAATGGATATTTAAGATGAGATTTAAGTAATGAACTAAAGTGGATAAATGAGTGAGATAAACGTATATATGCAACTACATAGTTGGTAAAGTATATTTATGTTGTTAAAACTTAAATTGTATTGCTTTAACAATATGACCAGGAGACCTTAAGCACATAATTACATTAAATTATGTATAAATACTTATATGTTCGAAGTCGTGTATCATCCCTAGAGTCAACGGTTTAATCACCACTTTGAAAACGTAAAAACGTTAACTCCATAATGACCATACCTCTGACCAATTGCATAAGTCATTGCATACATTAAATTTTAGAATGTACACTCAGATTTCTCGTAATTACTTAGGTGTTTGACCGAGTCACTAGTTGACGTGCATTGAACCATTGTCATTTCCAGACGATGAATTGACAAGGTGAGTTTTCATAGCCCCTACTTTATTGTTTTAAATCATCTTTTGGGGTGAGAACATTGCTTATTTCTAAACAGTTGAAATAAGTACATTTACTGATTTACTATTTGGGTCTAAGTTGCTATTCAACCCAACTTGCTATATTGCCCACTTTATCATGAATTGTCAATTTCTGAACCAAATGATCGATTGAGGGAGCGCGAATGTTATTGATAGATCTATCGGGATTGACAATCCCTGTTTGTCTTGGACTGACATTAGTCAAGCAAACACTGTTTCATTTGAGTTAGATACGGATGTTGCGGGTTGAACATCTGCACATGCTTATCTATGATGATATATGTTAACGCTTCAGTGTCATGAGCTTAGACAATAGTAAATACTTGTCATTGTGATATATAGAATTACTATATCTCATGCTATGGTTATAAATCTTGTGGTTCATCACTATTATCAAACAACAAAACCTATGAACTCACCAACTTTATGTTGACACTTTAGCAATGTTTTTCTCAGGTGTTCTATATTACGGAATATATGGAGTCTGCATTGGTATATTGGCATGTAGAGGTCTATCTCTCGTATCAAGTCCTCTTCACGCCATGAAGTCACAATCCCAAATCCAGTCTTCCGCTGCAGTGAATTTAGGGGTGTGACCCTATGCAAGACACAGAAACTCATACACATTAAATTCATTGTCTATCTCTCGTATCAAGTCCTCTTCACGCCATGAAGTCACAATCCCAAATCCAGTCTTCCGCTGCAGTGAATTTAGGGGTGTGACACTATCCAAGACATCAATGCTTACTACATATCAAATTTTACCTTTTCACTAATATACATTTGACCCCACCCCACCCTACCTTACCCCTACCTCACCCCTACCTCACCCTACACGAATGCCATTACTATCTCCCATTCCTAAAGCAAACACACAATTATGATCAATAGTCACCATCCATACATTTTGATAATCAATCCTATCGACGAAAAATTCTTAATCTGTGTCCATCCTTTTAAACCAATCACGACCTTACTTACTCCTCTAAAACCACCTACTACACAACACACATAAATCACTTTCACACACACAAACCTACACACACCCACACTCAATGCTAACTAGTTCTATGCAAGACACAATAACTCATGCATTAACTTCCTTATCTTTGGATCCCCAACTGCCAAGATATCAATGCTTACTACCTATCTAAAACCCACCTTTTCACTAATATACATTTAGCACGACCTTTCATACAATTCATACTATATATTTATACTTATGTATTAATCTACATCTTTATTTCATCTTAGAGTTATTCTCTTGTTTCATCTCATTTATAATTTGAATAAAGTTTTTTGGTCATCTTTTCAATTTCGATAGCGGTTCTTATTTAAACTATTTTGGCTCACTATCAAAAGATAAATTGAAAGGTTAACTATATGATGTTGTAAATTTCGGTTTACAACTACATGGAGTAACAAGTCTTTGAATCTTTTTTCCTTATTGTCTTCTTCCATTTTGTGTCTATAACCTTGATATACTATTGTTAGTAAACTCATTAAACCTACAACGACACTCAATGCTACTATGCAAGACACACAAACTCATATACATTAACTTCATTGTCTTTGGGTCCCTAACTATAAAGACATCAATGCTTACTACCCATGAAATCTCACTTTTTCACTAATATACATTCGACCTCACCCACCCCACCTTACCCTACCCCCAACCCCACACTACTCGAATGCCATTACTACTTCCCATTCCTAAAGAAAACACATAATTATGATCAATCCTTACCATCCATACATTTTGATAATCAATCCTATCCATGAAAAAGTCTCAATCCGTGTGCATCCTTTTGAACCAATCACGACATTACATACTCCTCTAAAACCAGCTACTATGCAACACACACAAATCACATTCATACACACAAACCTACATGCACATTCATACTCAATGCCTTCTAGTATTATGCAAGGCACAACAACTCATGCATTACTTCCTTATCTTTCGGTCCCAACTACCAAGATAGCAATGCTTACTACCTATCTAAAACCCACCTTTTCACCAATATACATTCAACCCGGCCTTCCATATAATTAATACTATATATTTATACTTGTGAATTCAACATCTCGACATCTTTATTTCATCTTGGAGTTATTCTTTAGTTTCATCTCATTTATAATTTGAATAAAGTTTTTTCGTCATCTTCTCAATTGCTAAAACGGTTCTTATTTAAACTATTTTGGCTCACTATCAAAAGCTAAATTGAAAAGTTAACTATATGACATTGTAAATTCCGACTTACAACTACATGGAGTAACAATTCTTTGAATCCTTTTCCTTATTGTCTATTGAATAAAACGCTTAAAACTGCTTATGTTATAACCATTATATCATTCATCATCGATGTACTTTTATAAATCATGTCCCGGATCTATATCGTACCATAATACTTCTTCATATTAAGGGGTTTCATCTTGGTATTACGTTCTAACTGAGTTGTTGGGTTTACGATTTAAAGTGCCCTAGCTCCTCAAACGTTTACTAAATGACTTCTGAATTATGATGGCCCAAACGGTGTTATGATGATTTTTATAACAATTGTAAGTACCCGATTAACACTTCATAACACAATTCAATAAATAAACTAGAAAAGAGAAGATTGTTTAGAGAGAGAATTAAGAGAGAGAGAGAGAGATGAGAGAAAAAAGATGTTTAGAAAAAAAGATATTTTGTGAGATATGAGAATTAGATTTGAGAATATAGATATTTTCTTAGGAAAATATCTATATATATATCCCTACGACGCGTGGGATATTTAACTAGGACTCGGGCTCGGGTTTTGCTTGGGATTAAACCCGAAACATATACAATATTAGATTATCTATCGAGCCCGATTCCCGATAATATTCTATTACAACGTTAACTAATTAAAGACCGAAGCTCCATTGTAGAGTGACCGAGCTTCCTTGTTCGACTCAATAAATTGAGGCTAACAATCTCCCCCGAAGTGAGGTCTTGAACACGGGAACGAGCTTCCTTTATTGACTCAATAAAATTGAGGCTAACAATCTCCCCCGAAGTGAGTTCATTGATGACACTCCTTCATGAGATCAGTGAGATTGCTTTTGTCGTTTAAGCTCGAGTGTTCTTGGTCTTTGTCTTCGTTGTAAGCTTGTTCCTTCATGCTTTGCGATCTTGACTTTGAGCCTTTGTCATTGTCTTTATCGTCTTTGCCATCTTGCGATCTTTTGTTTTTGACCAACATGCTCATACTTTTGCATTATCTTGAAAGCTTCAAATCAGAGTTTGCGGAAGTCTTTGTCTTTAAATCTTGAGCTTTCTAGATAGTATGTCTTCGTAGATTGAGCATTTAAATGGGATTGAGGTTGCCGTTACCACCGTTTGACCTGCAGGTTTACGTTAGTGATAAACAAGAAAATTGATTTGAAAATCAATCGACGTGTCACTCGTTAAAGAGTTTTTGTAACACATCGAGAGTGTCATGTTTTTATCAAAATTCATCAACCGTCAATTCATTTACTGGACCAAATCGATATCCAGTTGTCACAAGTTTGATTCATATAGAATCTCGCAAGTCACCTACCAAGAGCTTGTTTGATGCTGGCTCAAGCAGGATTTCCATCTTCATTGTGAATACATTAGTATCACTCGGATGTTCTGGCAAATATCACAATGATATTGCGTAGGACTCTTGATAACAGCTTGTGAACCTGATGATGTTCAACAAGTGTTTGAAATGGAATGTGTCCTAACGAGATTTTGATTGATCTCTTGGCTCTAGACTCGATTAGTGCATTTTGGTTTTAGTACTCGGAGGCTGGAGCAGTTTGCCACCTATTCAATATCAACGATCTCGGAATGAGATGTCAATAGATAACGTGTGTATCTCCGTGACAAATGAGACAAGTTTCTGTTGAGAGAAACCCGAATGGCTGGGAAGGGTTGTGCATTGCATCACTGGGTCCATGATGTCGTTTTCAATGTCAGCAATCAACTTGTGATTCTGACAGCATATGTATTGACCCGGTTTCTGCCTTAAGTTGTGTGGAGGGCTTCTTTCTTTAGACCCTTTATCCATACATTTCTTTTTCATTAGTTGTGTGCTGAGGGCTATCGCTTTGTATAGACCCTTTATCCATACATCTTACTTTTTCAATCTTCGCTAACCCCGCCCATTACATGGGGCTTCTTACCAGGACGTCATATACTAGACACCTTGATTAGAGAGATTAGTTCCAGTGGTTTTGCGCAGCAATCTTAGTCGGCCGAAGGATCTTCCATTTACATCATCTCGCAAATCATACCTAAGCGACCTGCTTATTTCTAACATTTGGAATTATCGATCTGGGGTAGGAGTCCTTACCGAGTCGTGTTGAGGATCAAAGGATTGATTCTAACCAACCAACTTATGACTTCAGAATCTTCATGAAATTAAGATGTATGTTGCATATAGTTAATTGGATAATTTAGTTGGTTAAATGAGAAGTGGTTATATATGATGACGAGAAGATATTATACTAAGATTAATACAGTTATATAGTTTATTAAATTTGCGGCGGTCTTGTTTGGGGCTTACAGGAGTGATTTGTAACTGATTTTTATAAATAATAAGATCAATCATAAACCATATTCTTACTGTTCAGGCACAATGAGTCGAATAAGACATATTTAATTTACATTTTCCCCCTTATTTTAAATAATAAACACTAGTTTATAGTGTTAAATACCTTGTAATAAAATGATGGATCTTGAAAATTCTGTGGGAGAAAATAGGGGGGGGGGTATATCACATGAGATGGTTGGTGACATTTTGCTAATGTTTTGGAATCATAAGAGTTTTCGTTGGTTGATGTGCGTTCCATGGCAAACATTAAGAACGATGTTTTCGAAAAACTCCCTCCCCCCCCCACCAAGAATAAGGACCATGTTGAGAAATTAGTTTGTCTTAAAAACACTGTGAGGGATGAGGATAGATGTGTACACACGAATTTGTAAAGATTATGATTTCATTGAAATTTCTTGAATTAATCATATGTTCAACTTTTTTGAAAAACCCACTTGTTAGAGGACTTCTCTTCTAACGGTGAAGGGGGAAAGCGTACTGAAACGTACACTATCCTTTACTTTCCTTGAGCTAAAAACATTGGAATGTCTTGTAAGAACAGCTCAAGACCGAGAAAACTCTAATTTACTCATATGTTGATAATGCGATTTATAACACCCTTCCTCCCATTTTTTGAATAGTCCGGGTTAAGACTAAGTTTGACATTTGCACAATTAAGCCCATATTCGAAAATTAGAAATGACATGTTTAGAAAACTATTTTGCTAACTCTCGCTCGAACTTCATTTACACACCCTGTCAATGTATTAATTCAGACATTTCAAACAGCACGTAAATGTTATCGATTCCAAGAGACAATGTCGAGAAAATCCTTTTGGAATTTTATGATTTTATGATTTTGGTATTTATTAACCTGTTGTCCCCTCAGCATTGCTATATGATCGTAATAGTAATTATCAACTCATTGTCGTGCTGTATCGTCTTAACGCTAAGAGGAACAAACTATCGGAACGAAAAATACAAACAGCTTTTGAACGTGACAGTATTCTATTGCTGTGGTCTTGAATTCCGAGTCTCTGAACGATTATGGATCCCAGCCAAAAGACATTTTAAATGATGAAAAATGAGTGTTGAACGCTTTTCAATCATCATGCTCATGAAGTATCCGAGCTTGATCGCTGCGATCAAACACGTCTTTTGTAACCTTGAGGAACGGGCCTTTAAGTGTATTTTTCAGCAACGCCATTTACATTTAGAGACAACCGAGGCTGAATCTGCTGTGATCGACTACATCATTGACATTGACGACCGACCGGCTTGAACTGCTTTGGTCATCAAAGAGACTAATTACAGTTTTGTGTGCATCCAGAGTCAACAAATGAAATGGACGTGTTTGTAGCAATCTGCAAGAGAAATAGAGCGACGATGGAACATTAGACAAATTGGATCCTAAGTGATATTTGATATCGTCAAGACATTAGAGCTTCCAAGCGTCACAATGCTATAGTGGGACTTAACTAGTTGATTCATCATCTCCCTTAATCTTAGGCCTCCCATATCTTTTTGGTCCTAAGTTGCATTGTGTCTCATATTAATAACCTGTTGGTCATCTCTTAGCTATCCACCATTTCCATTCACTGATATTTGTATTTCTCAAACCAACTTCTATAGTAACTCTTAGGATTTCTGACATATTGGTAATCTGATGTCTAACTGTTTTCTTATGGTTGTTGCAACAGATTTGTCGCGCTTTTATCTATTCTCTTTGTATTACGCCTAGCCCTAATAAACAATCTTTGATATCAACTGACATTTAGGCTTATCTTAGCTTCTAAGCAATTCACGTCTTCAAGTATCTAGAAACACAAGCATCATGATTAAGAATTAAACACACAGTTTCCCACATTCACAACAGCATTCGCATTCGCAAGGATTTCTGCGATTCAGTTGAAACTCGTCTTTACACGCAGATCTACAAGAGCTTCGTTTTCTATTAGTTAATACTAGAATTCCTATATGATGTCTTCCTACCTCCTTCTTTGAAAACTTCACTTGACTAATGATTGGGCATCGACCCTTATCATTTACTTGATAGCTCTTAAGCTGTAGGTATCTAACACTAGTAGTGTGAATTACTCCTGAAGATTTAGACATGTGCGCGTGGATTAGATTCCTAGAACTGAGGCAACTGTGTGTTTCTATGTTTGTGTTGGGTGAGGCAATTTCTAGACCATTCCTATTTAAAGCACATTTGCGTTTCGAACCGCTTGGTTTCTATTCTGATCAAACTCTGTTTGAGTGACTGTTTAAACACACCACCTACGCATTAGTTTTTTAATTAATCCGACTTATTCTTTAGAAAACTTCTCATTTCAGGAGAAATTGAAAAAGGAGTCGTTTTCCCTAAAACTGATGGTTACTTTGGAATCCGTTGAGAAATGTGGTTGTCCGAACACAGACGGTATATCAAACTGAGTTTCCACAGACTTTCCTTTGTACCAGAATGAAGTTTCTTTAACTCCATTATCACCATGTTCTTGTCTTGCATTTGAGCTTTCAAATCTTGTAATTTTCATGATATTTTCACGTTCTTTTCAAAATACATTGAAGCATTTTCCTTTGCAAACTTGGGTTGTTTTCATCTGTTACTTTACAATGGTTGTAAAGAAAGTTCAGAGCAATTGAGTGTTTTTCCAAGTTTAGCAAACTCTTTAAAAGCTTATTATGAACTATCGATATTAACAGATCAGTTTGTTTCGATAGCTTTTGTGCCAAGACATTCCACATCTTTGACTTTTTGAAGATACAAGCATTTCATTCAATATAGCATTTGATTCAGACAGAGAAGCAAATATGAACATGTAATACATCTTTAGCCCCAAACAAACACACCCCCCATCTTCGAGAAAAGTAGATCATATATGTTTGAAAAAATCAGCCTTTTCAGATTCAGTTCGTCAAGCTCCTTTCAAGGGAATTAACGTACTCAAATCGTCATTCATTTCTCTTTAGTTCATGAACAAAACAAAGACTGACTAGTATAGATTTTTGTTTGAAAGAGGCCCATTAATGGTTTTGATTCAAAAACTTCCATAGTCGTAGCAGTTGGGGTTAGGGAAATGCACTACTATATGAATAGACCAATATGTTTGAAAAATTGTTTCTATAAATGAATGAAGTTGTTTAGAGTCATTTCATTATAAAGTATCTACTTTTACTAATCGATTAGGACATGGGTAAAAGCCAACTTTTTTAGCAATGTTTTTGTTTTCGTTCCTCACAAACGTTTTATTCCACTTGTCCTCCTAAGTTTTTAGCAATGTTTGGCTTTGTCCTAACAAACGTTTTTCTCCACATTGTCTTCCTAACTTCTTTAGCGCGTTCCAACTGATCAAGATAGGTTTTGGATGGTGGTTTGAAAGTTTCATAAAGACTGTTTTGATATGTGTAATCATATGGTTTCACTTTGTCTTTATCCAATTTTGATCTACTCTCTTTTTCAAGAGTCACTGTCTCTTCCCCATTGGGGCAAAATCTGTTTGCAGGATCAGAAGTATCATATAGGATCTCATACAAACGAGGCTTTTCAGATTGAGCTTTCTTGAGGTACTTTGGATTAGCAAAGGTTGATCTACCATTATACGTTGCGCATTTGGGTGCTAACATGTGAATGGTCTGAATTGACTGATTGCGTTTATAAAGAATTTCATTTAAAAACTTTATTTGTTTGTCCATTTCAATCATCGTGTCAATGTCTTTTCCTTCCTTAACCTTTAAATCCGAAATAACCTTATTTTTCTCTTTGAGTTGACCTTCAAATTGTGACCTAGTTAACAAACTCTTTTTGACTAGCTCATCGTGTTTCTGATTGACAACTGAAATTTCTGATTGACAACTGATATTGTTGTGCATTTGGCTATCTGTTGAGGATGTGTTAGCTGGAGTAGACATGATGAATGAATGGTTATCAATTATGAAGTGTGAAAGATTTTGTTGGATCTTAAGCAGTTAAAGTGATTGTTGTTGTTGTGAAAACTATTTTACAGGATTTTACAAGTCTTGACTAAACTGAGAAAATACAAGAGTATTTCGCGGGATTTTTACTAAATCAAGAAAACCGTAAAAATAGAATTATTGTCCGTGAAATCGTTGTTGTCGTTGAATAACTTGAACTTTTGTAAACGATTTGTGAGCTAAAACGATGAACGATGCACGAATTTTGAGCTTGAAATGATTAACGGTTGATCAAAACTCAAATAAGGACAAACGGTGCACAAACGATTCACTTTAAAGGGCTAACGGGCTGTTTTCAAGCGATAGGGACTAACGGTGAAAAGTTATATTCAACTAGTAGGACTTCTTTTCAAGGAAGGACGAATGGTGCAATTGTAGTAACATGTGAGGGGCTGCATGTGCCAATTGCCAAAACTTGTTAATTAATAACAAATTTTCCCTCCAAATTACTTTCGTCTTTGTTGGAAGATTTATAAAAAAATCCACCGAATATGAATTTGATCTCGCGGAGTCGTACGGTTATCGTCGGTAAAATCTAAATATACCACGTTGATCGAAACGATGTCACGAAAAACCAAAATTTTATTAAAATCTAAATATAATTCTTAAGTCCCGTCGTTTAACGTCACTCGAAACTGAAAAACCGAAATTTTATTAAAACGTGAAGAAACTCGTTCTTGTGTGTTTTAGATCGGTTCAACGTAGCAAAAAAAACTCGTTCGGTCATCCTTTGAATGTTGCTCGTTCGGTCCTCTTTGAAATGTTGCTCGTTCGGTCCTCAAAAATTTGCTCGTTCGGTCCTCAAAAATTTGTTACTCGTTCGGTCCATGAAGGAAGCTCGGTTGTTACAAGTTTTCCTCTCGTTCGGTTGTATAGAGAATGAACTCGTTCGGCTCAACTTAACAAGTTACTCATTCGGTCCTCTTGTTTTCCACTCGTTCGGTTCTATGGAATGTTACTCGATCGGTTAACCTGAAAAAGTTGCTCGATCGGTCCGTGAGATTTTTCACTTGTTCGGTTGTTGCTGTCTTCCTTGTGTCTTCTCGTAGCAGCCAAAAAAAATTTGACACAAAGAGGGAAAAAAACAAAAGAACAGTTGACTATACCTTTTCAAACTTGTAGAGCCCAAACTAGAGAGTTACAATTTTAACAAAAAATATGACGAGATAAACTTAAACAAATTACCGAATAATAAGCTTAAAAAATTACCACAAATAAATCACTAAACCCACCCGAGGCTCCTGATACCAATTGTAGGTACCCGATTAACACTTCATAACACGATTCAATAAAGAAACTAGAAAAGAGAAGATTGTTTAGAGAGAGAATTAAGAAAGAGAGACGAGAGAAAAAAAATGTTTAGAAAAAAAGATATTTTGTGAGATACGAGAATTAGATTTAAGAATATAGATATTTTCTTAGGAAAATATCTATATATATATCCCTACGACGCGTGGGATATTTAACTAGGACTCGAGCTCGGGTTTTGCTTGGGATTAAACCCGAAACATATACAATATTAGATTATCTATCAAGCCCGATTCCCGATAATATTCTATTACAATGTTAACTAATTAAAGACCGAAGCTCCATTGTAGAGTGACCGAGCTTCCTTGTTAAACTTAATAAATTGAGGCTAACAACAAAAATCAACATCATGTAGAAACTTATATATCCAATCAAACTAAGACTTGACATATTACCCCAGGTTGCGTGTCACGAAGCTGTAACTTTCATCCCATATACCCTTGCTATCAATCAAATTTCTCTATACTGTTAAGGTGAGTTCATAGCCTCGCATTTCAATCTTTCAAATATTTCATAAACCCGCGAGGGAGATACATGCTATAAACATGAATGCAATTATTTCTGTATGCTATCCTGATTTATTATTGCCTAAGTAACTGCTTTGCCTTCAAGTCCCCAATATCATGAACCATTAATTACTTTACGGAGTAAGCACGAATGGTGTGAATAGATCTATTTGGGCTGGACTCCCTGTTGGTGTACCTACTTATACCGGTAACCAATTGCACATCATTAGAATATCACTGCGGGTGTTTTGGCAAAGGCACCCGTTGGGGCTATAACATATCAAACATATCCCAAGGCTTCAGATTCATGAGCTAATGACAATAATAATTGTTTTACAAATAACGGGTGTATAACAACGTAACCCAATATCGCACTTGCATTCAGATTATTTACTTAAACCTAGGGATTTCACTCAACCTTTGTGTTGACTTTTTGGCATGTTTTATCTCAGGTAAATAAGCAACATATGGCACTGGTTTGTAGAAATTATTTACTATATATATGTAATATAAAATATACTCGGAGAGCAATTAAGAAAATCCCCAATTCACCCTTGGAAAAATTCACTCTCAAATATATATAATATAATACGTATGTTTTCCGGAAAGTATAATTTCCTGGGTCGTTTTCCCAATGATTTGATAAATTGAATCCTCGTTTGATATTGGATATTGATTTGAATGGGTTCGGAGATTGATTTGATTTTCTATGACTACTAATTTAAAAGCACAACTAAAACAAGCAAATAAAAACAATTAATGCAATTAAACTATTAACGTTAATAAATAAAACGCGACTATTAAGCAACTAGATTAAATTTTAATCCTAAAAATGCAACCTAAAATTCTAAACCTAGAATAGGACAAAAGAAAATTTTAGGAAAAAGAAAAATATTTTTTTGATTATTTTTGAATTTTTTATGAAATAAAAACAAATTAAATCTAATTAAATACTAGAAAATAGCAAATTAATTCCTAAAAATTTAGAAAAATGATTTTTAAACTTAAAAAAATCTAAAATATTATAAAAACTAACTATTTTTAACTACTTTTAAAATTAAAATCCTATTTTTAAAATTAAAATTAAAAACCTAAAAATGAAAATTAAAATTTAAAAGAGTGAAAAATGATTTTTCCCAATATAAAAATAAAGCTATTTATTCTAATGCCAAAAACTATTTTTTTGTATTTTTAAAAGTTATTTTTGTATTTTTTATGATTTTTCAAAAATTAGAAACTAAGAAAATTGATAAAAATAATATACTTAATGAAAAATTACCAAAAAAAATCAGGAAAAGTCTAAAAAGCTACAAAGAAGACAGGAAAAATAGAACAAAGGTCTCAGCTTAATCAAAAAGCTCAATAAGCCCTTGATTAAGCTACGACTTAATATTAAAAAGGAAATGAAAAAGAGGTTATCTATTTAATGGTGCAAAAGGAGAGTGGATGAGCTAATGTAGCACACTTGGTAAAACGTATGGCATGCAAGCTGAGGGTCTTGGGTTCGAGGTCTGACAACCCCACTTTTTGCTATTTTTTATTTTTTCACTTTTTATAAAAACTAAGAGTTGGAACTTATAAAAGACACAATTTTAAGCACTTTTAATAAATGGAGCATAAGCTCAAATTAAGAAATAAGCTCTAGAAAAGCTTTTGAAAAACTGTTCATAGAAAGTGAGGGTTTAAGCTCACTTTTTCTTGTTTGGACTTATAAGCTTGCACAAGCTTTAATATAAGCTCAAATTGAAAACCAAAAGATGATCTGGATAGCTTATGATTAGTACATGCTAGTTATGAAAGGCTATATTAACTAGATTCATTTTAAATCAACTGAAATTGATGAACAAAGAGGTAAACTCAGAAAATAACTCTAAAATCTCAAAATCAAAGTAAGTTAAAAAGCTCAATAAGCTAATATGACTCCTAAGCTTTTGAAAACTAGTTAACCTATATATAAGCTATTAATTCAAGCAATAAAAGCATACTTTATAACCTAGAATTCTAAGGTTTAACTACCTAAACTAGTTACTACTATTTTTGGAATTTTTTTTGGCTTTTTAATGACTTTTGACAGCAAACTATACCCTAGGTTTTAAGCTAGAAATGGAAATTAACACTTAAAACATATTAAGCTATCTATAAACTATAAGCTACTAAAATTTAAGAGCCTAAAACCTAGGTTAACTAACCTAAAATGAAGCTAGAATGACAGTAGTGGTAACTTTGGTTACCACTGCTAGTGATAATGACCAATTGGCCAAAACACAATTGCAGGTACCTATGTGGTTACTACTACACTTAACACACTCACAATGAGTGTGTAAACTTAAAACAAGCAAGATTTAGGCCTTGGAAGGCTTAGACCAAATTTTCACAAGCAAAAAGTTAGGATAAAAGTACCCTGGTGCTGAGAACAACACAATAAGCCATAACTTTTTGATTACTTAAAACTAACTTCTGAAAACTCCTATTCTATTAGTTTAAAATGATAACACAACTATCTCAAACAAATTGCATAAGTAATTTTGACTTTTAGAGGTCAAATATGCTTAAACCAAACACTCCTTAACCTATGACGGATTTTAAAGAAGATTATGAAATTTAAATCCACTTAACTAATCATTAATACCAGATAACTAAGAACTTATTTCTAGCTTAACTAACATGATTAAGTAACTGAATAAGCTAGAAATCTAAAATCTACACTATGCTAATAATATTTTTTTGTATTTTATAGATTTTTAATGACAGAAATGAAATATTAAGTTCTAAAGTTATTAAGCTAAAAACAGATTATAAGAGACTTATAATAAGCACAATGAAACACAAATAAGCAGATAGAATAACCAAATAAGCAGTTCTACACTATTAATCAAAATTTAAGCTATAATTGAAAACAAAGGAAATTAAATGAGATCTTACTTCAGCTTCAGCTAAACAGAAGCTTAAATTCAACTTATCAGCTACAAGCTCTAGCTTATCAAATAGATAAGCTAGTATAAGTCCATGGGAGCTCTTCCATTTCTAGCTCCCCTTCCAATAGCTTAAATGTCCAATTTCAAAGGTATTTATGTTTGTTTTAACTGAATTAAGTAGATTAAGAACAACTTAGCTCTATCACCAGCTTATAGACTGGTGAGAGCTTATTATGAGCTTATTAAAGCTTATGAGACAGAGGCAATGTAATTGAGGATATAAAGAGGATATAAAAGCTTATAGCTTAAAAGAAAACTAAAAGAGATTTTTATTGATTATCAAAAACAGATTACAAGTGAAATTGAAATTACATTTTAATTCAAAACCTAACAAACTAAATTTTTGCTTAACATAAAAAATACAGGAAAAGAGATGCTATGGGTGTGAGCTGAGGAGGCTATTTATAGCACTCTAATGAAGCTTCTTGGTCATCCTTGCTCAACACGCTCCTCTAAATCCCCACCATTAATTTCTTCAATCATTGGGGCTTTGATCTAAGCCGTTGCATGAGGTATGTGTACACACGGATCGCCAAGGTGTCATTCCCTTGATGTGACAGATTGTGCTTGTTGTGTTAGTGATTCAAGAGAAAAATTCATCTTCACCTCCACGTGGCCTCTTAGCTTGAGTGATCTAATTAGAGCCCTTGATTTGACATAATTAACCCTACCATTGTGTTTGTGAGCTCATGAATTGTCTTCCTTACCCTTTAATTTTAAAAAGCCCTTTGATTTTGACTGAGGGTTACTTGAGAGAGATAATGAATAGTAACCATGGTTTTGGCGCTCTTTTTTTAACTGAATGAGGGTTAAAACGTTTTAAACTATGGGGAAATTGCATATTCAGCCCTTGTCTTTGTTATTCACAAATTCAAGTGTTAAAACATTTTCAGAAATGGCAGGAATGGCCCTTAGAGTTGTATAAATAGGGTAATGGATTATTGTTTTGGGCTTATGGTTTGGGCTTGGACTTATTTTGTATCCGGGTATGGTGTTTAAGGATTAAGGGGCCCATTTGACCTCAAGGACCATTTTTGTAAACTTTTGGAAACTTAAGGGACTCAAATGGGTTGTTTGGAAATTATTTAGGTTTTGTCTTTTTTTGGTTGACTTCTGTTGACCATTTTGACTGAGAGTTTGACCAAGTGCTTTGACTTTTTGACTTTAGCTTCCGGCTTTTATACACTCTTCCGTTTTTGTGTCCGTGTTTGCCCGTTTTTGACGGTTTTCTTGTGATTTTTGATATATCCGTACCTGCACACATAAAATACAAAAACACACATATATTTGCCATTTTTACTGTATTTTTGGTTATTTAGGGTCATTTTGGTAATAACGAATATGTGTATTTCACACATATTAGGCACGGAGTGGCGAGGACATGAAGATGGAAAAACCGTTATCATTCAAACTTTGTATTACATATTTTGGGACCTTTTGTTTGTAAAAACTCTGATGAAATAATGAATGATAACTTAAATTTCAAAAACGACTCTTTTCGATTCGTTTTCTATGATTATGACTGTTGTACCTTGAAGTAATACCCCAGATTAGCTTCCGCTGCTATATGTAAAAATGGGGGTGTTACACAAATGAAGAGGAAGAAGTGAATGAAATGTACAGGGACGTGAACGTCAACCTGGAAAGAAGAGATACTGAAATGACAAATGCTCTACAAACTAATGTTCAAGCTACTCAAGTCATAAAAGATACTCATGTGATAATAACTGTTGTCACTCCTAAAGTTTAACAGCATAGTTCTTCTGTATCATCAGGCTTCATTTTCAAAATACTCAACCCTAATCCAAATACAGGTATTGACTCCATACTAAATCTAAACATTGAGTCAACTTCTTTGGTAGATGTTCCTATCACTACTAATCCTGAGATACTAACCTATCTAAACTTGAGCTGAAGAAGATTCTCATAGATAAAATAGAGAATAACAAATCAATCGATAGATTAGTTCAACAGAAGACTCTCTACAAAGCATTGGTCAATGCTTATGAAACTGATAATGACATCCTTGCAACATATGGAGATGCTGTCACTTTTAAAAGACGTCGAGATGATAAAGATGAAGGTGATGAACCCTCTATTGGATCAAAACGGGGGTAAAAAAGAAGGAAAGCTGGAAAAGAACCTGAGTCTACTAGTGCTCCAAAGGACAAGACATCCAAGTCAACCGGCTCGTCTAAAGAAGGGTCTAAGTCTAAAACAAGGTCAACTGGCAAGTCTCCTTAAGTAGAGGAGCAAGTTTACACTGTCAAAGATTTAGAAGAACCCACACATCAGGAGTTCGAAATAGGTTTTACAGAAGATCAACCTGTTGATGAGACCTCTCAGCTTCCTGATTGGTTTCAAAAACCATCAAAACCTTGAACTCCCTATCTTGATTGGAATAAGACTTTGCCTGCTAATCATGGACTAATTCAACCTTGGATCAACACTTTAGCTTATAATGAAGATCCTCGTGAGTTATTTAATGAACTGATGGACACTCTTCTAGACTTCTCAGCATTCGTGTTGAATCGGCTCAAAGTTGATACTCTGACTCCAGAATTATTAGCCGGTCCAACATTCGAGTTAATGAAAGGATCGTGCAAGAGTCTGGTGGAACTAGAATACTTCCTTGAAGAAGTCTACAAAGCGACTACTGATCAACTAGACCGGAACAACCCTAAAGGACAGCAATATCCACATGATATGAGCAAGCCCTTACCATTGATACCTAATTCACGAGGTCATCGAGTAATACCTTTTGATCACTTCATCAACAATAACCTTGCGTATTTAAGTGGTGGTGTCTCAAGCCAAACTTACGTTACTTTAGTGACGAAGACAAAGGGTGCAGATTATGGACACATCAAATGGATTGAAGATTTGGTCCCAAACACCATGTGGAGTCAAGTGCCGATTGTCTATGATAAACATGCACTCTAGGGCATCTCTCACTAGGGGCGAAAACGTCAACATTTCTATGGATTTGAAGTAACAGGGAATCTGCTCGTGATGTCTACTCCAGACACAGAATCATAGCTATTACAAAGCTTAAGATTGTTGAATGGCATAATTACAAACATTTAGACTGGATCACTGTGCGTAGAGATGACGACAAGCTATATACATTGAAAGAAGGTGATTACAAGAGACTTCGCCTTCAAGACATTGAAGACATGTTGCTTCTTCTAGTTCAAGGCAAGCTGAAAAATCTCACTATTGAGGAACGTCTAGCTTTGAGTGTTTCATTGCGAATGTTTACAAGAAGAATTGTCATCAAAAGGCGTGTGGAAGATCTTCATTTAGGTGTTGAAAGTTACCAAAAGAAGCTCAACCTCACAAAGCCGGATACGTACAGACTAGATCTCAAACGAAAGATAGCATATACATCATACTCAAATCCCAAAGGTTTCATATATCAGAATAAATACAAGAAGAACAGATTGATGCGTATTGATGAACTCCACAAATTTAGTGACGATACACTCAACGATGTTCGGTCTACTCTTGATGATATTTTGAAGCAAATCTGGATGGAGTACCTACCACAGACAGTATGGAGAAATGTAGACAGAGAAAGAGCATGAGCTATGATTTAGGCTATTGATCAACAGCTTAGGAATAGAAGGATCATGAGGAGCCTGGAAAAATTTGTTGGTGGGAGACCGTACGTGGGAGACCTTCGGCTGCTAGAAAGGACCATATGATTTATCATATGATGTCCTCATCATAAAAGGTCAAACATTGTACATAACATCTTGTGAATATGTATATAAGTAGTATAGACTTTAACTAGGATAATATAGTGTTCAAGTACAAAATTTTCAAGAATTCTTCACGAAATTCAAAAATATTTCAAAATAACGTACTCAACACTATATCATATCCCTTATAATTTGAGGGGACCATCAAAATGTTCCTAATAGATTTTCTATAACATTTTTGACTCCGGACGTTTAATCAATTGATATCCAAAGTGTTAAGGGATTAACATTTTGGATAAGGGGATAAAATGAGATTAAATTGAATCTAACTTGTACTAAAATGTGATCATATAAAATGGACTCAATGCACTCTACACTTAACATGTACTACGATAACGATGCACATGTTAAGGGAGAGCTTTTAGTGATGATAAAAAAACTTTCAAAGTGTAAATCTTTTGATATTTATATCAAACACTTTGATTGAATTTTTTCAAAGTTTCTGATGGATTGTGATGAAATACCCAAAAGATCGACCATGTACTTAAATTTATGGAGATATAAGGTGGTTAGTGTTGGGAATAAATCTTCAAAGAGTTAAGCCTGCTAGAAGACATTAGTACTGCTAGTGTTAAAGTTAGTACTGCTCTAGTTTACTTAATACTGCTGCATGAAAGACTTGAAGAGAAAGTTACGTGAAGATAAGTATGGAATGTGTATATGTTTAGAATTGTAAATGATATTGTAAAGATTCATAGTTATCTTGTAAAGGGCTCCTTGTGTTGTATAAAAGGAGGTCCTAGGTTAATGTTTAGATAGATCTTTTAGAGAAACGAACTCATAGCTTCAAGGTTGTAAACCCTAGTACTAGGAAGAGTACTCGTATTATTATCATTAATAATATTGGAGCTTTTTGATATATTCATTGTGTTAATTCTACTACATCATTCATATATTCATATATACTTCTAGAGTATTAGAGTGTAGATTGCGCATACACTTTAGTATCAACACAAAGTCTCTATAATTGTTATCTTGGAGTTATCCGGGTTAACATACACTTAACACAAGTGTTAGATACAATCAAGGTTTGGGATCAACAAGTGGTATAAGAGCTTATGCTTTAAGAAACTTTGATCTAGAAGATATGGAACTAGAGAATAATCAGAACAATGCTCTTGCAAAACTTCCATTACTTAAACTCGGGGAGTATGAGATGTGGGAGATCAGAATCAAGCAATACTTTCAGATTCAAGATTATGCTCTATGTGATGTCATAGAGAATGGGAATTCATGGGTTCCTGCACCTGTAGCAACAACACCAAAAACTGCATCATCAACACCAAAGATGACTGTACCTGCTATTGCAGAAGAAAAGACTTGCAAAAAGAATGATGTTAAGGCAAGGAGTCTACTGTTTATGTCCTTGCCTAATGAACATCAACTCACTTTTGATCAGTTTAAAGATGCTCAATCCATGTTTATTGCAATCAAAGCTAGATTTGGAGGTAATGAAGCAACTAAGAAGACTCAGAAGGCATTATTAAAGCAACAGTATGAAAACTTTAGTGCCTCAAGTTCAGAATCTCTTGATTCTATCTTTAACATGCTTCAAAAGCTTGTAAGCAGACTTGCAATCCTTAGAGTAACTACACCATCAGAGGATCTGAATTTAAAGTTCTTATCAAGCCTACCTCCTGCTTGGGATACACATGTGGTTGTTTGGACTAACAAGCCAGATTTTAATACTATGCGACTTGATGATTTGTACAACAATCTTAAAATTGTTGAACAAAAGATTAAGAAGACTGCTGGTTCAAGTAATGATGACAAGAACTTGGCCTTTGTTTCTACTTCAGGCCCCAACAGTACTAATGATACAAATACTGCTACCCCTACAGTTAGTACTGCTAGCATAAAGATTAGTACTGCCAGTACTGAACTTTCAACTGCTACTTTTAGTGACGCCACAGCATATGCCTTTATATCTAGTCAACCAAAAGGGTCTCAATTATTTCATGAAGATCTTAACCAACTTTATGATGATGATTTGGAAGAGATGGATTTAAAGTGGAATATGGCATTAATAAGCATGAGGGCAAGAATGTTTTATCAGAGAACTGGTAGAAAGATAGTCCTAAATGGAACTGCTGGTTATGATAAATCCAAGGTTGAGTGTTACAACTGTCATAAGTTAGGACACTTTTCCAGAGAGTGCAGAAGTCCTAGGAGTCAGGACAACAGGTCAAGGAGCAGTAACCAAGAACCTACAAGGAAATCTGTGACCATAGAAGATGTTTCTGAAAAGGCTATGATGGCAATTGATAGAGTTGGATTTGATTGGAGTGACATGGCTGAGGAGCAAGTTTAGACAAATATGGCACTTATGGCATTCTCTGATTCTAAGGTATATTCTGATAAATCTTGTTCTAAAAGTTGTTTGAAAAATCATGAAGCTCTTAAGAAACAATGTGATGATATGCTTGTTAAACTCAATGATAGTCAATTTAAAACTGCTACATATAAAAGAGGTTTAGCAACTTTAGAAGAGCAAATTATCACATATAAAAAGAACGAAGCTCTTTTCTCTGAGGAAATTGCTGTTCTTAAGAGAGAAGTAGGAATGAAAGAGTATGAATTAGGTGTTCTTAAGTCTGAATTAGAAAAGGTAAAGAAAGAAAAGGATGGGATTGATTTCTCAATCAGAAAGTTTGATAAATCAACAAAAGACTTAGGAGAAATGTTAGTGTTACAGAGACCTATTAAAGATAAACAAGGTCTAGGTTTTAATGCTGTTGCTCCACCACATCCATTAACCTATAACAGACCTACAAAACTTGATCTATCTTACTCAGGTCTAGATGAGTTTAAAGAACCATAGATTAATATGCATGCACCTAGGGAGAATGTAACTTTGCCTACCAAAAATTGTTAAAAAGAGTAAGATAATTCAGAGGTGAATACTGATGACTCTTTGGAACAACAACAAGTATCTAATTCTAATTGTAGCATTGTTGAGTCTCCATTTAAAGTAGACAAAGAAACTGTCATTGATTAGAAAGAGAAATTGTTTTATCCTACTGGTAAAATAGATAATGAAAAACCAAAATTGAGTGAAAAATTAGTTAGGAGAACAGTTAGGTATGCAGAAATGTATAGATCACCTAGAGGCAATCAAAGGAATTGGAATGGACAGAAGTCAAACCAATTAGGTGATGAGTTTGTGATGCAAAATAAATCCTGTTTTGAATGTAGAAGCTTTGATCATATGAAGCAAAATTGTCCTTATCAACAAGAGGAAAGGGAGGTTTCAAGGAACAATTATAACAGGGTAGATTTTGATTATTATGCCAAATCCAATACCCATAGACATATGGTACCCAGAGTAGTTTTACTAAGGAATGGCCTAAAACCACTTAACACTGCTAGGCATTTTAATACTGCTCAAACCAAACCATTAGTTAATTGTGCTAGATCTCAGACATCTTATACATATCAATCACATTCAACTATACAAATGCCCTTTTACAATCAAAATGCAGTAAATAATAGGTCTTATCATCAAAGGTTTAATACTGCTAGGCCTAGAGTTTTTAATACTGGTAGCTATAGAGCAGTTACACTGCTAGACCATAAAATTATACTGCCAGGCCAAAAACTTTTAATACTGCTAGGTCATTTGTTAACACTGCTAGGGTAAATGGGTTCAATGCTGTTAAGCCCTCATCATGTTAGGTTTGGAGACCTACCAAACCTAATAGTGCATCACTTGTCTTCAACAGGTATAACTTTATTGATGCACGAGGCAGATCCATGTTAGTAATGGCTTGGGTCCCTAAGGAAAACTGATTTCCTTAATTCTCATGTGCAAGGTAATCCACAGATGTATGATAAAGGCTTTGTTGATAGTGGATGCTCGAGACACATGACTGGTAACTTAGCCTATCTTTCAAATTTCATTGAGTATGATGGAGGATATGTTACCTTTGGGGGAGGAGCATATGGAGGAAGAATAACAGGAAAATGTACTCTAAGGACTAATAATCTTGATTTTGAAGATGTACACTTTGTCAAAGAGTTAAAGTTCAATCTCTTTAGTGTCTCACAAATGTGTGACAAAAAGAATTATGTTTTGTTTACTGACACTGAATGTCTTGTCTTGTCTCCTGATTTTAAGTTGCCTGATGAAAATCAAATACTTCTTAGAATTCCTAGAGAAGATAATATGTACAGTTTTCATATGCATAACATAGTTCCTAAAGGGAATTTGACTTGTCTTGTTGCAAAGGCTACAACTGATGAATCAATGCTTTGGTACAGAAGGCTTGGTCACATTAATTTCAAAAACATAAACAAACTGGTAAAAGAGAATATTGTGAGAGGATTACCTTTGAAACAGTTTGTAAATGACCAAACCTGTGTTGCTTGTCTTAAGGGTAAGCAACACAGAGCTTCTTGTAAGTCAAAACTCATAAACCCCATTACTAAGCCATTGTTTATGCTACATATGGATTTATTTGGTCCTACATTTGTTAGTAGTCTAATGCATAAGAAGTACGGCTTAGTGATCACTGATGATTTTTCTAGATTTACATGGGTTTTCTTTCTAAAAACTAAGGATGAAACTAGTGAAATCCTTATGAACTTTATCAAAGAGATAGAAAATCAGATAGATAAGAAAGTTAAAGTAATCAGGAGTGATAATGGGACATAATTTAAGAATATAGTATTAGATGAATTTTCTAAGGAAAAAGGTATTAAAAAAGAGTACAGTATAGCCAAGACTCCACAACAAAATGGTGTAGCTAAAAGGAGGAATAGGACTTTGATTGAGGCTGCTAGAACTATGTTAGCAGATTCTTAGTTACCCATCACATTTTGGGCAGAAGCAGTTAGTACTGCTTGCTATGTACAAAATAGGGTCCTTATAGTCAAGCCTCATTTTAAGACACCTTATGAACTCTTTAGAGGTCTTAAGCCTGCTCTGAGTTTCATGAAACCATTTGGATGTCATGTTACTATTTTAAATATCTTAGATAGTTTGGGCAAGTTTGATGGGAAAAGTGATAATGGTTTCTTTGTTGGGTATTCCTTAAGTAGCAATGCTTTTAGGGTATACAACACTAGAACCAGGAAAGTTGAGGAGAACTTGCATATTGGGCTTTTAGAGAACAAGCCAATGTTAGATGGAAATGGTCCAGAATGGCTTTTTGATATTGAGTCTCTAACCAAATCCATGAACTATGTACCAGTCTCTACAGGTACAACTAATCATGATTCTGTAGGTATACAAGATAAACTTAGTACAGGTATATCAACAAGACAAGAAGGATCCAGTAAAGATTATGTTGTGATGCCCATTTGGAGAGACACTTCATACTTTGATTCCTCTACTAAGAATCATGATCCAAAGTCTGTTGATGATGATCCAAAGGAGAATGAAAATGATTTGCATGACGTGTATGATGACAAAGGGGATGAAAGCAGCTTTAAAGAAATTAACACTGCTGGTCCATAATTTAACACTGCCAGTTCTAAAAATAATACTAGTAGTCCTAAAGTTAACACTACTGGCCCTACAGTTAACACTGTTGACTCTGAAAACATGTTTGGGGATGATCACTCACTTAAAGCCACTCAAGTAGAGTTTGTAAGTGATGAAGATGAACCAGAAGTAGAATTGGGGAACATGCCAAATACATATGATGTTCCTACTACTCCTCACACAAGGATTCACAAAGATCACCCACCTGAGAATGTTATTGGTGATATTAAATCCTCTGTCCAAACAAGAAGATCTACTACAGAACAAGGATTTCTTAGTGCAGTATATGATGAGAAGAAACATGCACAACTTAATACTTATCTGTTTTCTTGCTTTCTATCTCAGATGGAACCAAATAGAGTCACCAAAGCTCTAAGTGATCCAGCCTGGGTAGAAGCAATGCAGGAAGAACTACTACAGTTTGAACTTCAAAAGGTTTGGATTCTAGTGGATCTACCTAAGGGAAAAAGGCCTATTGGTTTGAAGTGGATTTTTAAGAATAAGACAGATGAGAGAGGAATTGTAATAAGGAACAAAGCAAGGTTAGTTGCCTAAGGACACACTCAAGAAGAAGGCATTGATTATGATGATTTCTTTGCTCTAGTTGCTAGGATTGAAGCAATAAGACTATTTTTAGCATATGCTTCTTTTATGAGGTTTATGGTTTATCAAATGGATGTAAAGAGTGCTTTCTTGTATGGGAAAATTAAATAGGAGGTGTATGTCTGCCAACCTCTAGGGTTTGAAGACCCTGACTTTCCAAAGTTTATAAAGTTGTGAAGGCACTATATGGTTTACATCAAGCCCCAAGACCATGGTATGAAACTTTGGCTAACTATTTGTTGAGTCATGGTTTCCACAGAGGAAAGATAGATCCAACCTTGTTCATCAAAAGACAAAAAGGTGATATTTTACTTGTACAAGTCTATGTAGATGATATTATCTTTGGATCTACAAAGAAAGAAATCTGCAATGATTTTGAGAAACTCATGAAGGACAAGTTTCAAATGAGTTCAATGGGTGAACTTACTTTCTTTCTTGTCTTACAAGTAAAACAGAAGAAGGATGGTATATTTATCAGCCAGGATAAATATGTTGCAGAGATTTTGAGAAAGTTTAACTACACAGATGTGAAGTCAGCCTCTATAATAATTGATTTGGACAAACCTTTTACAAAGGATGGAGATGCTGAAGATGTTGATGTACATCTCTATAGATCTATGATTGGGTCTTTGATGTATCTCACAGCATCAAGGCTAGATATCATGTTTGCAGTTTGTGTTTGTGCAAGATTTCAAGTTACACCAAAGACATCTCATCTCACAGCTGTTAAAAGGATTTTTAGATATCTGAAAGGCAAACCTACTCTAGGCCTTTAGTATGCTAGGGATTCTCCATTTGAGCTAGTTGCTTATACTGATAGTGACTATGCTGGTGCTACTCAAGATAGGAATTCTACTACTGGTGGATGCCAAGAAACAAACTATTGTAGCAACCTCTACAACTAAAGCTGAATATGTCGCTGCTGCAAATTGTTATGGACAAGTTCTCTGGATAAAAAATCAATTGTTAGATTATGGTTATAACTTCATGAATACTTTGATTTATATTGACAATACCAGTACTATTTGTATCATTAAAAATCCAGTTAAGCATCATAACACAAAACACATAGCAATTAGGTATCATTTTATAAGAGATTGCAATGCTAAAAAGTTAATTAGAATGGCTAAGATTCATACTGATAATAATGTTGCAGTTCTTCTTACAAAAGTTTTTGATGCAGGGAAGTTTTAGTACTTGGTTTCAAAGTATTGGAATGGCTAATCCTTAAATACCTAAATCTCTTTGTGTTTTTGTAAAGTTTTGTAAAATACTCAGTACTGCTAGGTTTGTCAATTAATCCTGCTAAGCAAATTTTAGTACTGCTCGTTATATTTAAGACTGATCTTTTGAGCTATCACTTATAATTAGTACTGCTAGCTTGTTTGTTAACATTGTTAGTCATAAGTTAACACTGCTAAAAAAGGAAATACTTTGGTTTGTATTTTTCTTGGTATTTGGGCTAACATATGCAGGTTACACATTAATGTGTGGGTTGAATATGCTAAGAAATTTGCTACTCAATGATGTATTATCTGAGGGGAGGCAAATTATGTATTTTGGATGTGATGAAAGGTCTTTAAGTGTTAGTTTTAACACCACACAACAAATGGTCATCAATTCACCATGTCTCATAAACATCAAGAATTGACTAGTCCAGAGCAAATGGCTCTTGGTAAAGACTTATCAAATCCGTTAATAGTTGATAGTTTACTCAAAACTATATGGTGATCAATGCACCATGGTATTGTACTGAAGCATTGGCTAGTCCAAAGCAAACGGCTATTGATAAAGACTAATCAAATCCGTTTATGGCTGGTAGTTTGCCAAAAACTATATTTTGTGTGTTTCTGTGAGCTAAAAACAGAGAGAGTGATTTGTACAAAAACAAACAGAGTGAAAAGTGAGCTAAGAGAATTGAGAGATGTTATGTGAGCTTAAAAACAGAAAGAGAGATTGTGTAAATATATTTGGTTGATATCACAAGGCTTGGAATGATTAACACTGCTATGTTGGAGAAGTTAATACTGCTAGGCTTATTTTAGTACTGCTAGACCAAAATTTAGCACTGCTAGATGACCGTTAGCACTGTTTGTCTTATAATAGAATTGCATTAATTAAAGAGCCGTTGAGATTTTTCCGCCAACAAGCTAGGATATAAGGTTTGACTAATTGGACTTTCATGATCTTTTTATAAATTAGCCTTGATTTTATCACGATAAGATCAATTTTCATTAAGTCGGTCAAACATTATCTTAGTATTTCTCTATAAAATCTCAATTAACCTTCTCTAGCTTTCATTCATAACTAATCGATCATATCCCACCTCTTTATTCATCTTTTTAATCATGGCTGATTTGGAATTTTGTGCAGAACACAATATGGTTGCATTCTTGGAGAAGTCTGCAGGGTCTGAGGGTTTTCATTAAGTGATTGATTTTCTCAATAGCAGTCATATCCACTATGCTCTTACAAGGAAGCCAAATGTTTATGTCTCTTACATCAACCAATTCTGGAGGACTACTAAAGCTCATACTAAAGCTGATGGGGAGATTATGATAACTGCTAATATTGATGGGCAAATCAAGACACTTACTGAAGCATCATTGAGGAGGCATTTAAAGTTGGAAGATCAGGATGGCCTAGATATTCTTCCAAATACAGAGATTTTTGAGCAGCTGGCTCTTATGGGGTACAATACTGATTCTAATAGATTAACTTTCCAAAAGGGTACTTTCTCACCTCAATGGAGGTTTCTTATTCATACTGTATTGCATTGTCTAAGCCCAAAGAAAATTGCATGGGAACATTTTAGTAGCAACATTGCTATAGCTATTATCTGTCTGGCCACCAATAGGAAGTACAATTTTTCCAAGTTGATTTTTGATCACATGGTATCTAATATCTCTAGTCCCCATAAGTTTTTGATGTACCCTAGGTTCATACATATATGTCTAGATATGTAGAAGAAATACCTTCAACCACATACCATAACTTATCTTGTACCTACTTTGACTGCCAAGGTTTATAGTAATATGCAGAGGCCTACTAAAGGATATTCAGGGGTAGAAGTAGCTTTATTTCCTGACATGCTTAATGTACCTACATCTAAATCTTCACCTGAACCTTCAACTTCACCTTCAAGAATTACATCTTCACCTTCACCTTCCACTGAACACTCATCTGAACCTTCACATGAACCTAGTACTGCTATACTAACTTCCCCTGAACCACAATCTACCCAACCCTTGCTTGATGTTGATAATCATGTTTCCACACCCCATGACTCACCTCTTCATGCTGTTCACATACATGAAAGTGAAGAGGGTAGTATGCAACTTTCTGAATTGACAAATTTGGTTACAAAGCTTACTTCCAGGGTTGCAGTTTTGGAGACAAGTTAACAAACATTGGAGAGAGAACTGCAGACAACAAGACAGACATATAGTATTGCTATGACTAAACTCATCATCAAAGTTAAGAAACTAGAAACAAAAGTCAAGCAAGGAAGAGCTAGGAGAAGAGCAAAACTTGTGCTGTCAGAGGAAGAGATTGATAGTCAAGATGATTCTTCCAAACAGGGGAGGAATATCTCAGACAAGGAAAAAGATCAAGAAACAGTGTTAATTGATGAAAATGGAGTAGAGTGGATTCAAGAGGAAATAGAAGTTCAAGAAAGAGTAAGCAATGAGACTGAGGTAGTTGTTCAAGATGGTACTCCTACAGAAGTGATTGAAGACAAAGGAAGTGAAGAAAAAGGTGAAAAACAAGTCAGTACTGCTGAACTACCAATTAATACTGCTGGAGTAACTGTAAGTACTGCTGAAGAAACTCCTATACTTAGTTCTACTCCTACAGATATTAGTACTGCTAGTACTATTCACACAGGGACAAGAGGTACTGCTGGAAGAGTTGTTTATAGCAGAAGGGTTAAGGAACAGAAAGACAAAGGCAAGGTTATCATGACTAAGCCTGAGCCTAAGAAGAAATCAAAGAAAGAGATAGAACAAGAATGATTAAGTCTTGAAGCTGCCATCAGATTATAAGAACAAATTAATCTAGAAAGGTAAGCCCAAGAAGCAAGGGATGAAGAATTGGCTAAACTATGGGATGAACAAGAAAGATTGAAAGCTGCATCTGAAGCCAAGGCATCTAAGGAGATAGATTGGAGTCATCTCTCAGTTTAAAAGTATTGGGCATTAAAGACTAAACCAAAGACAGAAGCTCAAGCTAGAAAGAATATGATTATCTATTTGAAGAATCAAGGTAGTCGTAATTACAAGGTAAAAGATTTCAAGGGAATGAGTTATGATGAAATCAGACCAATTTTTGAAAAAGAGTGGAAGTTTAATCAAGATTTCTTAGCTGAAAAACCTGAAGAAGAACAAGAACAAGAACAAGTAGAGAAAGCTAAGGATACAGTTAAACCTGTAGAAGAGGAGGATAAGACTGTAGAAATTGAGCAAGAAGTTTCAAGGAAATCTGTTAGAAAGAGAAGAAAATTATTAACAAGAAAAAGAACTATAGATGCTCAGGGTAAAGACACTTCTAAGAGACAAAAGCGTGATAATGGTGAATCAAAAGATCCAGATGATGAGGATATCACTCAGTATATAGTTCTTGCAGATGTTGAAGAAATAGCAATTGATGCTATTCCATTGGCTACAAAACCTCTAAGAATTGTGGATGTAGAAGTTGAAAGTGAAAGACAAATGAGTTCCTACTGTATTAAAAGAGCAGATGGAAATTCAAGGAAGTATAGAACAATGACTCACATACCTCAACAGATTAATAGAGAAGATTTGAAAAATCTCTGGAAGATTGTCAAGGAGAAATTTAAAAATGCAGGTCTTAAAGATACATATAAAAGAGTTCTAAGAGAGGATCTTAGAGTGATGTTTGAACTGGAAATGGAGAGTGAAATATGGACTATGATAGAGCACTATGATGTCACAGGGTGGTTTCTATACTCTTCATGTGGTGTGTATCTAATTCAATTTGATGGATTGCATATGTTCTTACTAGTTGATAAGATATATCCACTTCCATATGCAACAATTACAAAGATGCTGGAAAGGAAGCTACAAGGTGAACAAAATGAGATAGGTTATCAATTGATCAAGCTTATGCTGAAGCTACAACAACAGAAAAAGTGAAGTGTTTGAAAGAATCATCAGCAGAAGATCAAGATAAGAAGACAAGAAGATTTAATCATGAAGAAACTTAAGATTTGATGGTAAACCATAAGTTTAGGGGAGGATTATTGGGAATAAATCTTCAAAGAGTTAAGCCTGCTAGAAGACATTAGTACTGCCAGAAGAAATATTAATACTGCTAGTATTGATTAGTACTACCAGTGTTAAAGTTAGTACTGCTCTAGTTTACTTAATACTACTGCATGAAAGACTTGAAGAGAAAGTTACGTATGGAATGTGTATATGTTTAGAATTGTAAAAGATATTGTAAAGATTCATAGTTATCTTGTAAAGGGCTCCTTGTGTTGTATAAAAGGAGGTCCTAGGTTAATGTTTAGATAGTTCTTTTAGAGAAACGATTTCATAGCTTCAAGGTTGCAAACCCTAGTACTAGGAAGAGTACTCGTATTATTATCATTAATAATATTGGAGCTTTTTGATATAGTCATTGTGTTAATTCTACTGCATCGTTCATATATTAATATATACTTCTAGAGTATTAGAGTGTAGATTCCGCATACACTTTAGTATCAACATAAAGTCTCTATAATTGTTATCTTGGAGTTATCCGAGTTAACATACACTTAACACAAGTGTTAGAATCGATCAAGGTTTGGGATCAACAGTTAGGCATAGGTATTCAAATCCCATGATCCAGCCAGAACCGGAAGGATCTGCCCAGGGATATCTACTAGATAGTGTAGAAATCCTTAGGTATGATACAAAAGGAGAAAAAGTGAGAATCAGTAATAATGCTGACTGAGATGGAGCTAACACTAGAATAAACTAGACAAGGTGTTAGTTATGACGTCTCGGTAAGCATTGAAGGGGTTAAAGAATGAAAAAGAAAAGTTAAGTTAAAGGGTGAAAAAAAAGAAGCCCTCCTTACACTTAGGCAGAAACCGGGTCAATACATAGGCTATCAGAAACACTAAGTTGTTGTCTGGTATTGAAGATAGTCATGGACCCAATGACGCTATGCACAACCCTCCTTAGCTACTCAAAGTCGGAAAGACTTTGTTTCAAAACTCACGGAGATCCATACATTTCTATCGACTTTCTCACTCCGAGTTAGTTGGTATTGAAAAGGTTGCATTGAGCTCCAACCTTCGATTACTAAATCAAATGCGCACTATTGAGTCTAGAGCCAAAAGAGATCGTCCATATATCTCTATAGGACACTTATCCATTATAAGCTGGTTTCTTACACACTGTAAAAACTAGTAATATCATTAGAGTCCTACGCATTATCCTTGTGATTTTGCCAGAACATCAGAGTAATACTCAAGTATTCACAATGACGATAGAAATCCTGCTTGAGCCAACATTGTTAGGATCTGGTACTAGATAGATCTTCTAGCCTATGTGGTTGTATAATACTTATGTAATCACAAGTATATACGTGAGAGACTCTAATACTTGTTTAGGCGGAAACTAAACAACGTAATATAAAGAAGAACAAATATAAACAATGATCCTCTATGGATCTTTCTATTGATAATAAATTGTTTTTGTGCTTTTGTAATCGGTGCCAAACCCTAATGCTAAAGGTTTCTTTTATAGAGAAGAAACCCTAAATTGGTCAACAAGAAAACTAAAATCACGTAAGAGATATACATCAATCTCTTCCTAATTTATCTCATTCCTATATTAATGAGATAATACTAGAATATAACTATAATTCCTTAATTACATTAATTACGTCTATAAATAACAATCAGCAGATTCTATCTCTGTCAGCAGAAACGAGAACATGACCAGCAGAAACATAATCAGCAGAAAGAACCGACCAAGCAGAAAACATAATCAGATCAGCAGGAATGCTACTTGAACTGTCAGCAGGAACGACTTAATGCTATCAGCAGAAACGAACATCTCTAACAGCAGAAACGACACTTAGTCGTTTTTAATTTGTCCCAACAATCCTCCCCTAAACTTGGTTTTGACTCCGTTAATTCCAAGTTTCTAGATAGATCTTCGCGAAGCAAGAGGATTGAGTAACAGCAGAAACAAGTACCAGCAGATACAAGGTAACCAGCAGCAACAAAGCAAGCAGCAACATTAAAGAACAGCAACTTCCAGTCTTTGCAGCAACTATTCGTCACAGCTCTTCAGCACTCCATGCTATCAGCAACATTGACAAGTATGTACATCAAATCATAAAATTGCAGTCTATCCTCATCACTTCCAGGTGTGTTAACTCCTGTGAGAGGTGAATCATTGAAAAATGTAAATGGATTTGATGTCTCTTTACCAGTTAGCCATTAACTCTGGAGTAGTCAGTTCTTTGGCCACCAGAAAGGTGTATGTCCATGGTCAACTGAGAACCATTTCAACTCTCAGTACTTGAAACATTGGTGAGTTGAATACCATATGGTTTTTGGCAAACCATTACAGCCATCAACGGATTTGATATGCCTTTACCTGTAGCCGTTTGCTCAGGGCTAGTCAATCCTTTGGCACCTAGAAAAGGTAAATTCCATGGTGGATTGAGAACCATATCAACTCTTTTGTACATGAAACTTGGTGAGTTGATGGACCATCCACTTTTTGGTAAAGTGTCAACCATCTAATATGGATTTGCATGTCTTTACCATAAGCCATAATCTTATGGACTAGTCAACTCTTCACTTAGACAAATATGGTGAGTTGAAAACCATACAATTTTTAGTAAATTGTCAACTATAAACGGATTTGAGAAGTCTTTACCAAGAGCCGTTTGCTCCTGGACTAGCCATTTTTCATCCCAACAGGAATATGGAAAATGAATACCATCCAGGTTTTGGTAACCTGGCAACCATCAACGGATTTGAGTTACACACCAAAGTCGTTTGCAATGGTGAGCCAGACTCTTTCTTGGCTGTTAGCCATGGTGAGCTGAAAACCATTTGCCGTGCAGTGCAAGCACTAACACCAAAGTTATACAACACTATACTATCAATAAAACTAACTAAGAGTACATATTTATGTTTTTTTTAATAAAGAATAATACTAACGAAACTATTGAAAACAAACACCAACTAAGACACAAACTTACATAGGAACAGATGCAAGACACTTATAGGATTCCCGTAAGCCAGCTTGAACTGTGTGAATAACACTCCCAGCAACAACAACATCCCGACAGTATGAGGGTGGAACTGTGAGCCTGTGGCGTAACATCCGTTCAAGCAGTGTAGCCCGGATAGGATAGACCTTGTCCACAAACATATACACAGTTTTCCCATTCGTTAAGTCCAAGACATGAACAGAGCTCTTGGGATACAACTTCCAGCTGCTCACAACCCATTCATCTTGTGTTCTCCAAAAATCTTCCACGTCATCAGAATGAAGGGACTGACACAACAGATTGACATCCCTCCAGAGGTCTAAACCAACATCTACATCTGGGTTCAGCCGAAAATACCTATTCATCCGTCGACGTAAAAGAAGGAGATCCTCACGATAGACATGAGGTAGCAACTGTTTCAAGTAGAAAAAGGACTTTTGCCGTCGGTTCTCCTGATAATATACATGATAATAAGTGGTACTAAGCGGGCAACGCACAATCTCCCAATCTTGAAATGCACCATACGGAAGAGGAGGAATATAAGTTTCCATGTCATCATCACTCTCACTCTCAGAGCTGAAAAAGTCCTCAACAGGTTTATCCCATAGGAAGTCATCACTCCTCACCCCAAGATGTTTACGACGAGACCGAGGAGGAGAAGCGGCAGAGTCAGGAATGGTTTCAACCTTTACCCGTGGGTCAACAATCTCATCATCAGGAAGCTTGTCCACAACCACAACACCAGCACCAGAAATATACTTACCCCGAAAGAGAATCTCAGCAAGCACTTCGTCATCCGAGTCAGGGTCAACAGCAACTCGTGACAGACCAATCTGTTCTTCCGCATCACTTGTAAGAAAGAATTCATTAATACCTCCTGATGTGGAGTCGAACAGAACATCAATTGGTATGTGAGTAGTAGAGACATTTGGTGGGGAAGAACTATCAGCAGAATCTGCAAATGGTGAAACTCCACTCTCACGGTGTGAACCAGCAGAATCCATTGCTGCTGAAGTGGGGACAGTAGAAGCAGTAACATTAGTACCAAGTGTACCACCAGCAGTATCGGGAACAGCAAACCCAGCCATAGGAGTAGCCGAACCAGCAGGTTGAAAGCTACCACCACCAGCAGAATCAGGATCATCAGCATGTTGTGTGGAAGCAGCAGGAACACCCGATGGCTGTGAAGTATCACTGTCAACCCTTTGTCTTTTAGAGGGAGGCTCAGTAATGACAGGCTTGGGTCGAAATAGATTATACTGAGCACTCAACAAGCGATCCTTTTCAAGACGTCTGCAGATATACTCGTACTCGTCAATCAACTGTTGTTTAGACATAGCCTTGACAGCTTTCATCGTAATAGTACCATGATGAGCTGCACACCACTGATTTTTAACCAAGTTACGCATCATTTCGGTGACTTCAGATTGCTTCAGCGGCTTACCCTTGAGTGCTCTATAGCGTAAATCTGCCAAGGCTCGCTTCTTCCGTTCCTTAATAGCAGTCATGCGCTCAACAAAGTTTGCCTCGGTTACATCCGCTCCTAGCAACTCGCGTGCCAATGCAGGATTTGACCCAACTTGCATCATCAAATTCAACCAATCTGTTTCTGTCATACGCATCATAAGATCGTCTAATTCTTTGGCACGCTCTGCAGAAACATTTGGTAAGTCCTCCTTAGCTAAATCCTCAGCCCGTAACCTTTGAACCAAGCGCTCACTAGCCTGTTCTTCTTCTAAACGTTGCCTGGCTTGAGCATCTTCGGCAAGAAATTCAGCAGGAATATCCAATTCTGGCATAGGGGCCTTTCCTTTATCAGCAGCAGTAGAAGGACCAGCAGATTCAGAGATTGCCGCTTGAGGAAGAACATCAGCAGAAAGAGGAGCATGAAACTGCGCAAAAGCTGAAGTATTAAACTCTGTCCTGGCCCGTCTATGAACCGACCTCTTACGCCTAAGAGGAACCTCCTCCTCTTCGCGTTCCTCTATATCCGCAGAGGGAACAGCAGGTTGATCGTGACCCAGAGCTTCAGATGCCATACGTGATAATCCTTCAAGGTCAACATCATCCTGAATATTCACATCCCCTTCTGTGGGAGGGGCATCACCCACAAAACGTGCTGTCTTCAACTGTTTAACCGTTCTTTCCAACTTCTTTACTCTAGATACAAGTGTCAAAATAGCTCCCCCCATGATTTTCTTTGAAGTTCCCAGCTCTGTTTCCAATGAGTCTATACGCCCCATACACCTGTCAAGCTTGGCAGATAAACTTGTTAGTAGAGTAGGGTCCTCTGCCCTACCAGCAGCATCGGCTGTTGGTGTAGGAGCATCATTGGGCCCAACAGGTGACTCCTCATGGAATCCACCATGAATGGTGTCATCTTCCATGGAAACGAGATTATCAATGTCCGCAGGCTCAATATAGTTGTCAGGCCTAGGTGGGGGACCAAAGATAACGGGTTCCTCAAGGTCAGGGTCAACAAAATCAGAGGGTCTGGGCTGTGGACCAAAAATAATTGGTTCAAGGACATCAGGGTCCACATACCCAGCTGGTCTGGGTTCAGGGCCAAACACTAAGGGCTTCGCAAGGCTAAAAGTCTGAGCTGGGGGGTTCGGTGAAAGAGAAGGTGGTCTCTCAGATGCAGACTGCCTCTCCGGTGTTAGTTTCCTAACAGGGGAAACCGGAGGAGAATGGGGGTACAGGGTGTGCCTCAGCTGCACTACCAGCAGCTTCATCAGCAGCAGCATTGTCCTCATTAGCAGCATCATCATCATCAGCAGCATCATTGCCAGCAGCAGCAATGGCAAGCATGGGTGGTGTCAAAGGTATTTCCTCACCCTCCCATTTTAATTTCATATTAGAAAACAGTTTTCGAGTAAAACCAGAAGTGGGTCTAGGGGTTCGGTCAGCTGTCTCGATGGCCACAAGCATTTGTAAAAACCTTGGGTACATTAAAAATTTATTCTTTTTAGTCTTAACATTCGCAATCATCCCTTCTAATATAAATCGAGAAAAAATATATACCCTACCAGTCGATAAACAAATAAGGGCTGTGGCAATTGAACTTGGAAATTGATTCCAACTTCCAGCCTTAGGGCTCAAGTCCAAAAATATAAGTTTGGGGTTGAAATTGTAAAAACCCTAAACTTACATTTAATGAAGAAAAGAGAAAATGAATGGCAAGGGTGCAAACTGCCATTTCCCTAGCACAGCTACACCACAAGGGGTCCCCCAAAAACTGTCAACCCTTAATACTTGTACACCACAAGGACGTGGGGTGCAACTGAACATAACACTCTTTGGGGACTTGTTTTGCAATAGTCAAAGTTCAAAAGCATATTTAAATTTAATAAAAAGAGATCTATTTATTAATTCACACTTACTATTAAACATTGATGCAATTGTAACCCTCGACCTTTTAGAAGGCTGCAACATCGGTTGTGAGCCGGTAAGATGCAGCAAACTTTTATCAGTCTCAGATTATTATTCTTACTATGGGCTTTCTTTAGAAGGCTGCAACATCGGTTGTGAGCCGGCAAGATGCAGCAAACTTTTATCAGCCCACAGTTTATATTTATTATTCATTCTTTTTCATTTTTTTCATTTTACTTTATTCCATGATATATAGAGAAGACTTCTTTTTGAAAATTTTAAGTATAAGATTGAACTAAGACTAAAATTTTTGCTATTAACTACATAAAAATTATCGATTTAAGTTTAATCTCTGAAAATAGCACGTATTATTAATCCGGTTAGAAGCTTATGGGAGAAAAAGCCATAAATTAGATACATGAGCTCTTAATATTTCCAAATAATCCTTGTTTAGCATCCAACTCATACTTAACTCTATCATTTTTCATTCTTCGTGAATATTAGCAAACACTTAGTCTAAATGTTAAGGAACAAGATAGAGCTCAACACGCTCGACCGAGTCAAAATTTATTCTTATTCTACCTAGCAGGAAAGTCAAAGTTGTGACAAAACACTTATTTTATTTTTGTAAATTTTTTAATTTTTTTCATTTTTTTGGAATTTTGGTGGTAAAAACGGGATTACGTAAAAACAACGGCTGCAGGCACAATCAAATTGAAGATCCCCTCATACTAGAATTAAACATTGTCCTCAATGTTTTACGAAGGGTCTCTACGCAAATCCTAAGCCGTTTATTAGATATACTTAAAGATAAACGTTAATCGATTAGATTAGGATATCAGATTTCCCAAATGAAGCTGAGGATGTGAAGCTCTTGTGAATGAAGTACATAACCGCGAGCATGAGAGTCATCACAATCATGGAAATCCTAGACAATAAACCACAAAACACAAAACATGGATAATGGAAGAGGCGAGCCTCATCACAACAACACACTTATTAGCAAATAAAAAGGAGATAGAATGGATAAGCATGGGTTGCCACCTACAAAGCGCTTGTTTAAGGTCACTTATCTTGACACGATCCTCCATACTTAAGCTTGTCAAAGGGGATAGAAATGGAGATGACGAACACCCAAATTAGGAGTGTTGTCTCCATGAATCAACATTGGGCTTTTCTGATGAAAAAGCTTGGAGGCTTTAAAGCCCCGATGTGATAAGAGATGAACTTTGTTCATATTTTTGGATGAAAATGGAAGCAAAGTTTGAATCACTAGACAAAGGGTGGGTTGGGTGGGTAAAAGTCTAGGTATAAGAACATAGTGTTCAAAAATATCACCCACCACTTTTCTAGTCAAAAGTCCCGTATCGGGCTCAATTTCATCATCATTCGGTGGTTTCGATAGAGGGCGATGGGATGATGGATCATAATCACTTTCAAAGTGGAAAGACTCATGCTTAGGGAGCGAAAGGGAATCATCGATAAGCAATTCTTCAAAGAAAAGGATGTCCCCTTTGGAGTCATAGTCATCGGTCTCAATACCTGGTGGCATCGAGTCATTCAGAGTAAGAAATAAATCAATTTCCTCCATGAGAGAGTCACTATCCTTAATGGGGATAGGAGATGGAGAGAAAGATTCGGTTATAGCATCAGAAACAACAAAATTAGAATCTTCTGGAGGGAGAGGAGATGAGTTATCATAAAGCAACCTCTCAACTAGATGAATTTCACCCTCCGAATCAAGGTTATCATCATCAATTCCTGGTGGAATTGATTTGAGAAGAGTGAGTTCACCGGAGAACTCATCAAGAATAGAATTAATCTTAGAAGAAGAATCAATCAAAGTATTTTGATTAAGTAGAGATTTTATAAGATTGGATTCGGCGTCAAAGGAATTAATTACCGGGGGAATTGAAGTGATACTTTCTAACAACTCATTTTGAATTAGATTTACCTCGGTAGAAATGATTTCTTCATCAAGATCAAAAAGAGGATTAGAGAAAATTTTAAAATTCTCATTTGGAACGTCCTCTTCGAAAAATGACTCATCACTCGAGGTATAATCATCATTGATATAGAGGAGAGGGTTAAAGAAACTAACAAGATGACTTTTTGGAAAATCATCACAAATGGGCAAATCACACACACCGTCAGAAGCATCCTCGGACTTACTTGGGGTAGGGACAAGGTTCTTAACACTAGACTTTATGAATACGTTTGATTCTGTTTCAAAAATTGTGCTAAGATGCTCATCTTCCATTATGAGAGTGTCTGTTTTTGGTGAATCGGGTGTGATTGCAACACACAGAGGAAGTCCGGACATAATAACATCTTTCAACGGAAAAAAAACTTTCCTCGTCATCGTCATCATCGTAGCAAACGGGAATCTTCCAATATCGAGCTTTACCGCTTGCTCTTCTTCAATTAGCTTTTCTTCTTCCTTCTTTTGTATATATTGACCAACCATATCACGCATGGATGTCAATTGTTCCATAAGCTTATTTTGAGAATTGAAAAGCTCATTTTGAGAATTGAGAAGGTCATTTTGATCATTGAAGAGAGGATGATTGACGGTATATTACGGGGGTTGAAATTGGTCAAAGCCGAAAGAATTAGAATCATAGCAAGAATTTTGCTCATGATAATAGTCTTCATTCATCGGTTGACATTGAAAAGTCTCATGAGGACCCCCGCAATTTTCACAACAAAGATATTGTTGTTGAAAATCATGAAAATCTTGCGGGAAATTAAAGTCTTGATTGTAACACGGTTCCGGATAGATAAACGGAACTTGAGGTGTACAATAGTGACCATAACGAGCATCGTTCCCGCAAAATTCACAAGAATACATAGGAGGTTGTGGAGGTGGGTTGAAAACGTTAGGAGAATCATCAACAAAGTTAGGTTTTGAAACGTAAGGTAATGAATTTTCTTTTTCGGAATAGCACGTCGGATCAAAACTTGGCAAAGTTTGTGGGAGCTCATCAATGGTTTGATTGCATGGTTCCGGATTAGAGATAATCGGAGCTTTCGGTGGACAATTATAACCAATATGAGCACCTTTCCCACAAGACTTACAAGTGCATCGTTGACAAAAGATTCCATCTAACGAATCACCACACTCGTAACAACAATTGTGGTTAATTTGTGGAGGACTTTGCGAGGAATTTTCACCGGGGTCCTGTTTGACAACGAATGGCTCTTGAGGAGCATTAACAACGTTGGTATTGTCATCGGATGACTCGGAAGTGTTTAGAAGGTCTTGGTAAATTCCATTTTCATGACAAATTGTAAACCAAACTTCCTTTAATTTCTTCCGCCATAGAGCACATCCTTGACAAGATGGACCTTCAACCGGGTTTCCACACTTCACACAATCCTGAGGGGGTCGTTGAGACGAGTCGGGCGTTTTATTAGGATCACGAACGAACTTGTCTACGAGACCTCCTTTTGAACAACCACATGATTTATTGTACAACGCTCCACAAGTCGAACATTCTCTAATCGTGTAAAGAGGATTTAAACGATAATCAAGTTACACAATAAGAATTAAAAATATAGGGATAAGAAGAAGAATTAAATGGCAAAGAGGTTAAAGGAGATTATTTTTAGATTTTTAAGTTTATTAAGCAACATATTTTATAGGACAAAATGAGATCGAATAACTTAAACCGATAATCAACTTGCTTCACGATAGCTCTTTAAAAGAAAAAGCGCACAAAGGAGAGGAGGAGCGGGAAAGCGCGAAGCTATTAAAATTCTTCTCCTTTCGGGTCGTAGTTCCTCGGAACAACCCTCCTTAAACCCCTCTTAGAGTTTGTTAATCTCTTAAAGGTGAGCCGTATTTCACAAGTGACACAAAGGCAAGTTTTAAATCTTTTGTTCGTGAACTTATTATGATAATACTTCAGTTGAAAGCATTATATTGATGATGACTTTTATTTGTTTTTATGGACAATGTTTTTATATTTTTGGTTTTTTTCTTGTTTTTATAAAAGAAAATGAAAAATATTTTTGTGTTTTTATATTTTTATAATAATAAGAAAATATTCACAAACGAGAATGATAACTTCACGAGGAAGGATCTTCAAGTCACTAATCGTGAAACTGTAACGAATTTGTCGCAACACACCTCCCCGGCAACGGCGCCAAAAATTGATTACTTCCTTTTAATACATATAAATATAAATAAATATATAAATATATAATAAATAGGATAATATCAATAGTAGTAGTATAGTAACTGGAAGTATCGGTCTCTCACTTCGTTATCCACAAAGTTTAAAACCGGACCCGGGTCGTTCTCCCAACGAGGCGTGAAATTGACGGTCGCGTTATTGGTTTGACATTCGGATGCTTGAATAATCAAAGATTTGATTGGGTTTTCTAAAACTACGGAAATTAATGCAATTTAAACTAAGGTAAACATAAAACTACGAGAAAAACATAAATAGGCACGAGAATGTAAACTTAAAACTACAAGAAAGCCTAAAAACGCAATTAAATAACTTAAAAATATACGGGAAGCATAAATAAGGTATAAAAGGAAAACCTAAGTCTAAGGAAGCATAAAAATGAAGGCGATTAAAGAAACTGGCTAAAAACGTTAACGGGAATTAAAAACGAACGCGACTTAAAAACCTAATTTATTAAATTTAATCCTAAAATGATTTTTAAACTTTTAATAAGCCCTGAGTAACTAAAAAGTAAGAACAAAGAAAAGTAGACTAAAAACGAAAGTAAATTAAGCTTAAAAACGTGAAAACGAGAACGGGATTTTAATCCCGTTCTTTAAAAAACCAAATTTTACAAAAATAACCCTACGGATGCAAAATTTATTTTTCCTAGGTACTACAAGAAAAAAGAAAATTAAAAAAAAAAGAATTATATTTTTTTTATTTTTATTTAATTTTTTATGATTTAAAAACAGTTTTAATGAAAATAAATTATTAAAAATAGTAAACAAATTCATAAAAATTTGGAAAAATACAAAAAAATAGCTTGAACAGTAAGGAATACAAGAAAAATAAAAACTTGGAAAAGGAGCTTATAAATAAGCTGGAAATAAGCTAAATTCGGTTGAAAGCTTAAAGGGCTAAAAAGACGATAAAAATAAAATGAGGGGAATACTAACTGAAAAAGTCCCTAGGGCAGTTGGACGAGTGTGGTGTGTGTGAGGTGTTGGCTTAAATGGGGGTGGTCATGGGTTCGACCCCCATGGCCTATTCTTTTTAAAAACATTTTTAATTTTTTTTTCTTTTAAAACTTAAACTTAAGACCAAAATAAGCAGATTTAAAAAAATACTTTTTCTAAAAACTCATAAACAAGCTAGAATTAAGGCATGGAAAGTAGCAGTTTAGGCTAAAAGCCTTTAAGGCATTTAAATCTTAACAGTTTTAATACATAAGCTTTAATAAACTAAAACTTGAACTAAATAAGCTACAAGGGTCTTAACCCTAACCGAATAAGCACTAGAGATAGAAATAAAATGGGCTAGAAAAACATTAAAAAGCAAATAAGCTAAAAGTTAAGAAAATAGCAGGTTTGGTCTTTACACTAAGGGACATAATCCTTAAGCTGTTTGGCATTTTTAAGATAAAATAACAATGAAAAAGGGGAAATTAAGCAAATGCAGATAACTAACTATATCTAATAAGCCAATGGAACAAAAATGAGCAGTTAGGACTTAAGAAAATAAGCAAGAAATAGGCTGCAAAAGGGACAAAGTTCTATTTTCTATTAAGTGACTTAAGAGCTAAACTGTTGAGCTTTTTGAGACACAATAAGCAAGCATAAGGAAAAAAAAGTTAAAACAAGTAGTATACTAGACCTAATAGGCATGGTTAACCAAAAATAAGCAGAAAAGATAAGCAAGAAAGTCCTAAAAATCAAATAAGCTAGTATGGTACAACTGTGAAGTAAACAGCCTAAGGGACAGTTTATGGGCTTAATTTTAAGCACTTAAATAAGCTCTAAGATGAAAGATAAGCCAAAACAGATAAAGTGGGCACAATAAGCTATGAGGAAAAGCCATCTCTAAACATTTTGAAAAGCAATTGAGCAAAGAAAAAGGCCAAGGAAAAGACTAAAGGAAAGGGGTGAATTTTAATGCTTACAAATTAGACAGATTTTTGCAAAACACTTAACTAGACCTAAGGACAACTAAGTAAAACTTGGACACTGCATTCTTACTCTAAAAACAACCATGAAACAATACTTAAGAAAGCCTTTTAAAAACTTAATCAAATAAGCTTTGTAAATCTGTTGTGACTTAACAGTTTTACATATTCAATAGACAAAAACCAAGAGCAACCTTAAGGACTTAAAAGACTTGAAAAACATGTTAAAACAACTAAAAGAGGCTTATTACAAGTGACTTAGTAACCCAAGAAATTTTTATACTAGTTTTGACCCAATTTGGTTCTTAAACCAAATACCCCCTTAAATTTTGGAAAACATGGTTTTGCACATTTTTAAACTATAAAAAGGAATTTTAAGCTTGAACTGTGTATAACCAGGTTAACACTAAGTCATATGAACATAAACAAACAATATTCATCCAGATTTGAGAGACCAAATAAAGCTTGAACACATGAACAATTCAGGAAAATATAAAAGACAATTTATGCAAATAACTTAAATTTTCATTAAAATATACATGATTACAAAAGCTTAAAGACAGAAATTTTCATACAAGAAAGCATAAATTAAGACATAAAAGTAAAAATTAAAGCTACAACTAAAACTACTCCTAGCTCCTTCATTTTCTATCTTCTTTCTCTTTTATAGGCTGTGATGGTGTGTTTGTTGTGCTTTTTGTGTGAGAAGCCTCAAAAGCAAATCTTGGCCCTCCTTTTGCCTTGGCCATCAAGATGCATAATCTGAGCCCTTCAATTTGGTCATTATAAATCCACCAATAGGGAAACAAGGGATTGCCAAGGTGTTTTTATAGGTTATTGAGGTGGGGTGATGTGGGGTTTGCTTAGGGTCATGTTTTGTCGAGTTGCAGGGTGCTACAGTAGCACGTGGGTGGTGAAGGTGATGGGTTTTGTTGGTGGGAAACAAAGATATAAAAAGGGCAGGGTATGGGTTTGGTGGATTGGCAATTTCAGTCCCTCAATATGTATAATATAATTGCAATGAAAATCCTTTGTGGTGCAAAGTATTTTGAGAATTGGCATGATAGGTCCCTGATGTTATGTTGGGGTTTGCCCCATTAGTCCTTTTGGATTAACGATGTTAGTCCCTAACGACTAACGGTGTGATAGTTTAAGGGTGTTGTGGGTTAATGCTGTTAGATGAGATTAGGGCCTTATGTTGGGCTTCTTTGGGCCGGGTTTTATATAAAAAGAGGTTTTGGTTTTTTTTTCATGCTCTTTCCAATGTCGTATCCTGGGTTTGACTTTAACTTCGTACTAACTTCATTAAATGCACAAACGTTGTCGAGTCGGTCCGGAAATATCCGTTTTAGCTCCGTTTTTAATCCTTTTGTACCTCTGGCCTCGGTTTTTCATGCTCTTTCTAATTCCATGCTAGGTTTTGTCTGGTTTGGCTTCGTTTTTGTCCTTTAGTGAAATATTCGGTACCTGTACAATACAAACACAAAAACAAGCATATATATGGCATTTTATGTACGTCTTTGGTCGTTTATGGTTGTTTTACTAAGTAAAAGGTATGTGTAATTACACACATACCATGAGGAAACTAACTTATACTGCTACGAAGAACAATGAATAAAACAGAACTTTGATTACTATTAATCTGCTTGGTTACAGAATAATAACTATGAATATTTATGAAAACTTTTATATATATAACTATGCCTTAGGGTTCCTTTTATACACTAAGGAAAACCCTAATGGGCTTACAAAATGCATAAAGAGATCATGCATATCTATTCCTAAAATAACTCATGCATATCCCTCTAATACTACTAACTACATATTACTAACAGTACAAACTAAACACTGGCAGTACTAACAATGTACTAACAATACTAACTACAACTAACAATACTAACTATTATATCTAGCAGTACTAATGACTTAGTCTATATTCTTCAATCTTCTCTAGCAGCACTAAGTCCATCAGCAGCATAAACTTGTAGAAGAGCTTGATTCCCTACAGTAATTCCAAAGCTACATCAGCAAAATACAAACGCCATAACAACTAATCAAACTGAGAAATGAAAAATGCATAATATAATATCACCTAAACTGACCCATATATAAGAACATAGCAAAAGAAGTGGAAAGGTCTTTTTAGCACATCACACTAAAACTAAATTAGCTTTAACCCATCATCATCAGTCCATCAGGTTATCATCAAACTTATTGTATCGTTTCAACACTCTTGCTCAGCTCATCCAACTTCTTCATCCTCATTTTCTTACTAATTTGCTACACCAACATAAAGAAGTTCATTAGTTATAAACCAATATGTTAAAACGCCTGCTTTGGTTGATAAACAGACATTTAATTTGAGACCAACCTCCATCAATCTTGTAATGAGTTGTTATAATAACCCGCAATTTTTATCAATGTAAATATCCATCTATTTAATTAGATGCACTATATTTATCCATCTATTAAATTAGATGCACTGTAATATCCATCTATTAAATTAGATGCACTGTAATATCCATCTATTAAATTAGATGCACTGTAATATCCATCTATTATATATACCACTGATATGTGTGAAAACACATATCCATTTTATATCAAAATAGGCCCTAAAAAGACAAAATTATGCCTAAAATACTTGAATATTGCTTGTTTTGTCTTTATGATTGTGCAGGTACGGATATTGCAAAAATCTCAAGAAAACGGTCAACACCGAACAAACACGGACACGGGAATGGAAGAGCACACAAAGAGCCGAGAGAATGCGATCAAAAGTCAACAATGGTCATCCATGGTCAACACAAAAAAGAAAAAATCAAAAATTCCTAAATCAGTCCCTCAAAGTTAGCCAAATTACAAAAATAATCCCTAAACCTTAACGGTGTTAACTCTTATAATTTTAAGAGTTAACACCTGTTAACTTTCTTATAACACAAATCCAAGCTGAAGCCCAAACACATCCCGTGGCCCAATCCCTTATAAGCTCGAAGTTATAACCTCAGGTCAAAAGAAAGTCAAACACCCTCTTTTACAAGAAAATTACGCGCGGGAAAAACTGTTTTCACTGTTCACCCATCGTCCCCATTTAACCTCAAGTCAAAACAAAGGGCAATTAACAATTGAGGGTTAGGATGGGTAATTCAAGGGTTAAGGAACACGTTGGCAGAGTATTACATTATCTCTCACTCTCATTGGCTAATTCCCAAAAGGGAATGACACGGAAGCAAGGAAGGAAACACACCAAGGTGTAGGTTTTTGCACTAAAACGCTCACAAAAGAAGCACAACATGTCACATCACGGATTGCCACGCTGGCAATCTGTGTGAGCTAAAGAATGATCCAACAGACAAGATTGTGATCCAATCATTGCTAATTATTGGAAGGCCAGGATTCAAGGGAGCGTGTGAAGGACTTGACACCTAGAAGCTTCTCCTGGCAGCTATAAAATGACTCCTTCACTCTCACATGTTCATTTTTTTCTGCATTTTTCTTTAGTTTTTAAAATAACCTTTGTAACTTTTTAGTTTAAAATTGTAATTTTCTTTTAAGCTCTTGTAATTTCCTTTTATTAAGTATTGTAATCCATTTTTAATCATTAATAAAATCATCATTTAGTTTTCATAACCTTTTTTCACTTATAAGCTCTTAATACTATCAAATGTGTATGTTACTGTTTCATAAGCTCATAATAAGCTCATTCTAGCTCATCCAAGTCTATAAGCTTGGATTTGAGTTTTAATAAGTACCAAATCTACTGTAACCTTAAAATCAGCTGTAATACCTTTACTTAATGGAATTTGGACTTAAGAAAGATGAGCTTAAAATGGAAGAGCTCATATGGACTTATACTGGCTTATTTACAATAAGCCAAAGCTTGTAGACAGCTTTTGAGCTTAATTGCCTTTGTTTAGCTAAGGCAGAGGTAAATTCCCTTTAAAATTCAAGTTATTAAGCTTAAATATTACATTTGGTAAATTTTAGCTTACTAGTTGCTTATTTGTGCTTATTAATATGTTATTATGCTTATTAGACTTATTTGATCATCTGTTTTTAGTTAATATAGCTTAGATCTTAATTTTGTTTAATTTTGTCTTTAAAATTAATAAAAAACAAAAATATTAGTGGAGCTAGTAGCTTATTGATTTTAGCTTATTGGATTAGTGTTTTTATCTTTTTAGGTCTGTTATAAGCTGCTTATTATCTTGTTATTTAGATTTGAGCTTTGGATTGCATTTTCATAAGTCTAAATGGTTTTGAGTCAAGTTAAAGGGGTGTTTGGCACAGCAGTACTAACTACAAGTTAGTACTGTTTGTGGCCTCTTGGTCTTTGGTAATTGTTTTCACCCTTTTATTAAGTTAGAATAATTAGGATTTTGAGTTAGATTAGTTTTAAATCAAAGTTTTCATAATCTAGTTGGTAATGAAGTATTTGTCATCATTTGGTTAGAATTTAAGTGCATTTTAGCTCAATTCTGTTTTAGGTAGAAACTTAGCTTGCTTTGCTCTTGTTTTAGTTGATAAAAAGTGTTAAAAAGAGTCTCATTAGGTTTCATTAGGTCTGCACTAATAGATTTAAAGTTGTGGTTCTTATGCTTGTCACTGCATCAGATAGGGTAAACACTCAAACTGCTATTATCTAGCTTGATTTTTAGTAGGATAAAATAGGTTTAAGCTTTTGATTTTCAGCATTTAAGTAGCTTTTATCTCATATTTTATAAGTTTGCACTTAGTTTCTAAAATCTAGCTTATCTTGTTATTTGTTTTAGCTCTTAAAATCATCAAATTTTCTTTTAAAAATCCAAAAGTGAGCAGCTACTGAGTTAACTGTCTATTTTCATAGTGCTTTTTCTATAAGCTCTTGTAGTCAAAATCTTTTTCAAAAAGCAGTTTTATGTAGCATTTAAGCCAGATTTTAAGATAAGTTAGGTTTCATCTTCTTGAGTGCTTATTTGGGAGCATAATTTTAAGCTCAAAGTGAGCTTAAGGGTCTGTTTGGCTACTATTTTCATTTTAGATGCTTATTGAGATTTTAGCTTATAGCTTAGGTCCTTTGTGCTTAATTTCCTTTCATTTAAGCTCAGTAGTGTAGGAAGTAGCTTAATTTTAGTTTTTAATTCATTAGTTTAGCTTATTTTAGATTTTAGAGTTCTTAAAATTTGTTAAAATCCAAAAAAATATAGTTTAGTGATTCTGTCATCTTTCCATCTAATTTCTATCTTATTTAGGGCTTTTCATTAAAAGTAGCTCTTATTAAAAATGCTTATTTTTAAGAGCTTAATAACTTTGCTTTTATAAGTTTTCAAAACAAAAGGGAAAAGTGGAAATTGGGGGTGAGCAAGACTCGAACCCTCGACCTCAACACCTTCAACCCTTTTATAACACACATACTACACTCACTACCACTGCGCCCTTGGGTCTTTTTCGTTATACTCTTAGACAATTTAATCTTTTTACACGTTTTTCTCTCAAAAGCCTTATAAGCTGTTTTAGCTTATTTCACAGCTTATTCATTAAGCAGTGATATCAAACTTATTTTTCCTAGGATCTAATTAGTTTAAGCTATTTTTTGTATTTTTTCTAGAATTTTTATAATTAGTTTAGTATTTTTAAACATTTATTTTTATTAAAAACTTTAAAAAATCATAAAAAATAGAAAAATAATCAAAAAAATATAAATCTTTATTAGAAAATTTTCTTTTATCATAAAGTTTATAGGAAAATTGGTTTTTCTTTCATAGCGTCTAATTTGCAAAATTTTGATTTTTAAAGAACGGGATTTGTTCCCGTTCTCGTTTTTCATGTTTTAAAGCTCATTTCAACTCCGTTTTTGTTATAGTTTTCTTTGAACTTACTTTTTAGTCAAATAGAGTCCATTTAAAAAGAAAAATTTAAGTTAGGTTTATTTTTAGAAATTTAAGGTTTTTGATCTCCGTTTAGGGGTCCCGTTTTTCGTTTTTAGGTAAAATTTGGTTACCCGTTTTTTGTCCTCATGCTTAATTGTTTTAATTTGTTTATTTTAATTTTTAAAAGTAGATAATCAAATCAATCTTTGTCTTCAATTCAAATCATTGTCCGAACATCAAACGTGGTTTCAATTTCATAAATCGTTAGGAGATAACGACCCGGGAATCATACTTCCCGGTTTATATACGTATTATATTATATATATTTGTGAAGATTTTCCTTTTTACCTTTGTCCTCAAGGGTAATTTGGTAATTTTCTATCATATTATATATTTTATATTTTACGTGTGTTGGATTCTATCAATCAATATTTGGCGCCGTTGCCGGAGATTTGTGATTAAGATTCTCTCGTTTGAAGTTTGTTGATCGTGATTTGAAGACCTTTTCATTTTTGAAAGTTTTGTTTTTGTTAAAAAATATAAAAAAATAAAAAATAAAACAAAATAAAATTTAAATTAAAAAATATAAAAAGTAAAAAAAATACTTTTCTTTTCTTTTAGTATAATTATCATATAAAAATTAAAAAATTATTAAAAAATAAAAAAATTGTCCATAATTAAATAAAATAAAATAAACAAGGTTGCTAAAAGAACACCAACAAATAATACCTTCAATTGAGGTATTATCCATAATAAGTTCCCAACTCGAATAAAATATTTAAAAACTTACCATTTGTGTCATTTACGAGGAACGGCTTACCTTAAAAAGTAAAAATTTTAAGAGCAATTGTGAAGTAAGTTTGATTATTTGGTTCAAGTTGTCTATCTCATTCTCCGTTAAAATTAGATTAAAAACCAAAAATAATCTTCTTTGTCTTCTTATCCATTTAATTCTTTTCTTAACCCTCTATATTGTTTAATTCTTATGGCGTCATTCGACTATCGTTTAAATCCCCTTTATGAGATTAAAGAATGCTCGTCTTGTGGAGCTTTGTACACTAGAAACTGTGGTTGTTCAAAAGGAAGTCTTGAAGACAAGATTCTTGTTCCCGTACTTGACTCGTCTCAACGACCCCCTCAGAATTGTGCAACTTGTGGAGATCCGGTTGATGGTCTATATTGTCGACCTTGTGCTTTTGTGAGAAAATGTTTGAATGAAGGTTGGTATACAATTCATAATAAAAATGACATTCTAAACACTTCTGAGTCATCCAATCACAACACTAACGTTGTTAGTGCACCTTAAGAGCCATTCGTTGTCAATCAAGACCCTGGTGTAAATTCTTCGCAAAGTCCTTCACAAATTAACCACAATTGTTGTTTCGAGTGTGGTGATTCGTTAGATGGAATTTTTTGTCAACGATGTACTTGCAAGTCTTGTATGAATGATGCTCATATTGGTTAATATTGTCCACCAAAGGCTCCGATTATCTCTAATCCAAAACAATGCAATCAAACCATTAATGAGCTCCCACAGATTTTGCCAAGTGTTCATCTGACATGCAATTCTGGAAATGAGAATTCATTTACTTATGATTCCAAACCTAATTCTGTTGATGATTCTCCTAACGTTTTCAACCTACCTCCACAACCTCCTAATTATTCTTGTGAATTTTGCGGGAACGATGCTCGTCATGGTCACTATTATACACCTCAAGTTCTGTTCATGTATCCGGAACCGTGTTACAATCAAGACTTTAATTTCCCACAAGATTTTCATAATTTTCAACAACAATATCTTTGTTGTAAAAATTGCGGGGGGTCCTCATGAGACTTTTCAATGTCAACCGATGAATGAAGACTATTATCATGAGCAAAATTCTTGCTATGATCTTAATTCTTCTGGTTTTAACCAATTTCAACCCCTACGATATACCGTCAATCATCTAATCTTAAATACTCAGAATGATTTTCTCAATTCTCAAAATAAGCTTATGGAGAAAATGACATCCATATGTGATATGGTTGGTCAAATTATGCAAAAGAAGGAAGCAGAAAGGCGAATTACGGAAGATCGAGCGGCTAAAGATCGATATTGGAAGATTCCCATTTGCTATGATGATGACGAGGACTATACCATTGCAATCACACCTGTTTTATCAACCAAGGAGGTCGTTGACTCTCTCATAATAGAGGATGAGTATCTTGACACTACTCTAACAATGGAATCAGACGAAGTAATAAAGTCTAGTGTTGAGAACCTTGTCCCAATCCCAAGTGAGTCCGAGGGTCTTTTCGATGATATTTCTGATGTGCCATCTTGTGATAATGATCATTTTGATGCTGAATCCTTGCTTAGTCGAGATATTCTGATCACGTATCCTAAGATCGATTTTCTTTTTGTGGAGTTCGGCGGTGAACTCGCTCCTATTTTACCGGATATTCATGAAGCCGATTTTGATGAAGTAAAAGATATTTGTAACGATGATACTTCAAGTGATGATGATGATTTTGAGGACATCGAGTATGTTGATGCAACACCTCCCAATTCGGAGATCGTCAGCTTAGAAGAGGTTGAGGACGTTATTCTTCATGACAAATTGTCAAATGTCTATCTTCTCATTTCTAAGATTGAAGCATTGAATGACAACCCTACTCTATCTTCTTTTTCTTATTCTGATAATTCTTTTAGCAATCATACAGAAGAGACGAGAAGTGGCAGTACCACTACTCATGGTAATAACTTTCTTCCCGAGTATGATTCATTTCTTTTTTAGATTGAGCCCGATCAAGGAGGGTTGATTAGCATTATTATTTCTGATAATTCAAATGATCCTCTTTTGGAACTTCCCGAGTTTGAATAATTTCATTTTGATTCGTCATTTCCTCATCCTCCTCCGAAACCACCAGATGTTGAGATTAGTTTAATTATTGAGCCTGATGCACTTGTGATAAACAATTTTGATGAGCTTAATGAAGATGAATGTTTTGACCCAGGGGGAGATGAGATTGATGTTGAAGATGACGATTCCTTCATATTTGTCATTCGGACTTTTCTCCCGTTTCTCACTTACCCTGTGGATTCTCTTTTTCTTTGCTCCTCCGGGAATGAAGACACCATTTTTGACCTCGGCATTTCCACTTTTCATTTTTCTCCACTTAGAGCCGGTGGCATCTCATCAGAATGGAACTTTCATGTACTTAAAATGTTTATCCAAACATTCATGAGAGACCCAAGCCAATTCTGACTTGAGCCTGCCTTGTGGATCATTAATTGTGAAACCATGTAGATTGATGAGATCCACCATTACTCTTGGACCCCCAAAGATGAGGTCTTTTCTTCCTCCAAGAGTAGCCTGCTGAGGTCTTAACAGCAGTACCCCAGCGTCCCTCATTCATATACATAGGGTCATATAAGTCACGCCTATACATATTATTAAAATATACAGAAGATGGTCTGAAATATGGTCTAGCAGCAGGATTAAGCCAACCAGCATAAACCGGTCTACCAGCAGAAACAGGTGCTGGTCTTTTAGACCAACCAGCAGGATTAGATTGAGTAGCAGCAAGATGTACTGCCTGGCTAACCCTTCCAGTAGGATTTGGTCTACCAGCAGAATTGACTGCTGGTCTGTTTCTACTAGCAGCAGGATCAGATCCACCAGCAGTAACAGATGCTGACGAATTCCTACTACCAGCAGGAACAGATGCTACTTTAGATTTAGAAGGGACATAATCTACACAATTATAAAAGTCACAATCTTTAATCAAATGCAATTTATTACCACAAACAAAATATTTCTTAACACGCACAGAATTATTTTTACACACATTCCTATTGTTCATTCCACTTTTATTACAAAGAATCCTAGGAGATTTTACATTCTCTAAACAAGAAAAACTAGGACTGCCATCAGTGGAATTTGGGTCTTCAACATCAGACTCTGGCACAATCTTGATATCAACAGCAGGTGGGAAGTCTTTGGTCTTGGTCTTTAGGCTTGAATCACAAGATGCATAGGTCTTTGAGTTTGAAGACTTGTCACTGTTTTCACAAGAGACAAAGTCATTAGATTCTGAAAGAGTTTCAAAAGTTTTATTATCAGACTTTGAACCATAACTTCATTGTTATTTCCTCCATGTCTGGCTAGTATGGGGATAGGCATAAAAAGTTACAGTGATGGGGGGAGGAAAACTGATGCATCTCCCCAGCCTTGACAAACCGTGAGTAAAGAGGTCTAACCTCCTCCTCAACAGGTTCTGGATACATGACACTAGGTGTAGACAGATCAAACACTTCATCTACTCCAAAGTAGTCTTGAAAGCCTAGACCAATTTTAGTTCTTGTCGACATAGAGCTATTTATCAACTTTTTCAAATTATTGGAAGACTCCTTTCACTTATCAAATCTAGCTAATGACTCTTCATACTTAACTTTCCATACTTTCTTTTCTTTTTATGCCTGATCATGCAATTTTTCAGTATAACTTAGTGTGTTAGTGGTGTTTTCTAGATTAGCAGATAAGACCCTAATCTTTTCTTCTAATGCAATCTGAGTTTTATGGTACCAATCTTTTTGTGATTCTAATGTTTTAACAACATTTTGATATGCCTGAGCTTTAATATAACAATCATTGTACAATCTATCAAGATTATTATACATATTATTAAGATCATTTATTTTAGAATCACAACCAAGGGGACAATTCTGTACCTTAGGAGAAATCCCCATCATTGCAAACTCAGAAGCAGCATCAGAAACACCAGCACCATCTTTATCAGCATGAAGTCCAGCCATCATTCCATATACCTTTTCTACCTCACCAGTCTTGTTTTCTGCCTCATGATCAGACCAATTCACCATGGAATCAACTGAGACCAAAGCTTTTGGTTCGTCTGTTTTGACTTCTGTGACCTTAAAGGCAGAATACCTAGCCTTATCATCAACAGTCTTCACATTACACTCCCTTGCAAAATGTCCCAACTGAAGACATTTGTAGCATCTAACCTTCCTTCTGTCAAATCTGGCAGGTTGCTGATTGTTGTAGTTCATCTTTCGTCCTGCCTTCTTCTCAAACCTGTTAATCCTCAAGGAGAGCATAGCCATTTGCCACTTTAAATCCAACTCTTCCATCTCCAACTGATCAACCTGGTCAAAATCTTCATAGATCATATCTTGATCTGGTTCATTTTCAGCCACAAAGGAATGTAAAACACATTCCATTATGTTGTCAGAACGACCAGACATCTGAGAAACTGATGAAACAATATTCTGCTGATCAGAATAAGTTGGCTTTGAGCCAGAGCTGGCAGCTCCAATGAAAGCAGAATGAGTGGGAGCAGCAGCAGCTTTCACACCATAACTATGACCAATTCTGACATCAAGTTCAAGTGACCTTAGTTTATTATACAGGTCATCAAAACTCATTGAATCAAGGCCACCTCTTGTTTTTAACGCCAATGCAACTTGTGACCACGAAGAAGGAAGTGCTCTTAAAAACTTCAGATTGATATCATCATTGTCTGGCCTTGCCTGTACTTGATTTAACTGGCTCAGAATCTTCTGAAACTTGTCATATCCCTTGTGAAGGCCTTCTTCTTCTTCTGTCACAGAGAATTCTACAAACTGCTGCTTTAGCATGGTCTTTCTCATCTTCTTTGATTCTTCATTTCCACTAAACCTAGCCTTAACAGCCATCCATATATCTCTAGCATCATCATAATGATGAAAATCAGGCATATGATCTTCTGGTAGAGCCTGAAGCAACAAGGTTCTCACCTTATTCTCTCTTTGTACAGCAACATGCTCATCAAGAGAAACAGGAGGATGAACAATTGTATTTCCTTTTGCATCTTTTACCATTCTCTTTGGGCTATTTCCTTGCTGAACAATCCTCCAAAGATTATGATCAACATTCTGTATCCAGTACTCTATCTTCATTGCCCATATCTCATATTTTTCCTTCTCTAGATAAGGAAATTTTACATTGTTGGCAGAGATAGATGTAGTTTGAAACTGTTGAAACTGTTGTAACTGGACATTGTTAGGGTTCTAGGTAGGTTGAGTCTGTTGAAAGTGAACAGCAGGTTGTGAGAAGACAGATTGACTTGGTTGAGCCTGCTGATAGTGAACAGCAGGTTGTGAGAAAGTAGTTTGAGAGAATGTAGGCATTGACTGTGTGGGTTCAGGTATGAAAGATTCCGAGGTATCATCTTGAGTGAATGAAGGTGAAGCAGATGGATTAGGAATAGGATAAGTGAATGGTGACTGAGTAGACATAGTAGGCATGGGTTCTGACATGGTCAATGGTTAGAGAAACAAAGTTTTGTTGTGGTGACAAGTGATTCTTCTTTATCAGAGGCTCTCTCCAGGCTCTGATACCACTTGTTAGGATCTGATACTAGATAGATCTTCTAGCCTTCGTTAATTGTATAATACTTATGTAATCACAAGTATATACGTGAGAGACTCTAATAAATGTTTAGGCGGAAACTAAACAATGTATTGTAAAGAAGAACAACTATATGAACAACGATCCTCTATGGATCTCTCTATTAATAATAAATTGTTTTGTAATTAGTAATGCATACAAAACCCTATTGCTCTCAGTTTCTTTTATAGAGAAGAAACCATAAATTGTTAAACAAGATAAGTACTAAAAACGCGTAAGAGATAAACATTAATCTCTTCCTAAACGCGTAAGAGATATATATCAATTATTTCCTAATATATCTCATTCCTATCTAGAATATAACTATAATTTCTGCATACAATAATCACGTGTATAAGACCAGCAGATTCTATATCTGTCAGCAGAATTGAGAACATGATCAGCAGAAACATAATCAGCATGAACTTTTTGAACTGCCAGCAGAAACGAACAACTCTATCAGTAGAACAACATAATCAGCAGGAACATCTTGAACTGCCAGTAGAAACGAACATCTCTATCGGCAGAAACTCAATAATTCCCAATAAAGCCCGATTGAGATTTTCTCTTCCATTTACTCTCCTTAAGGACGAATAAATTCAAGGATAAAGTCAAGCTATGTGACTCGGTTACCAAAAATAAAGCGCTTCGTGGGAGGCACCCCATGCTTATCCATTTTCTATTTTCTTTCTTATTTTTAATGTGTTGTGAGGAGGCTTGTACTCTTCCGATCTTTGTGTTTGTTGTTTGTACTTGTGATTGTTTGCAGGATGAACCTAAATTTTTTGAAGACTCTCGTGTTCGGTGTGTTGTCCCAGTTCACTCGAGCTTCCTAGCCTTTGCTTGCCATTTGTTTAGGGAAATCCGATATCCTAAAGATTATTATCGACTAACATTTATCTTGTAGCACACTTAATAAATGGCTTAAGATTTTTGTGATACTTTCTTCATGTATAGGTTATGCATTCGACCTTTTTGAGTTCTAGTATGGGGCTTTTAAGTCTTAGGCTAGGAAACATTGCGGACAATGTTTGATTTTAGTATGGGGTAGTATATCTTTGATATGATCTTGTCTACTTTTACCCGTTGTTCTCACGTACCCTGTTTTTCCAACAAAATTTAAAAAAAATGAAAAATTTAAAAATTTTCAAAAATAAAATAAGTATTTTTGTCACAATTTTGACTTTCTTGCTGGGTAGAATAAGAGTAAATTTTGACCCGATCGAGCGTGTTGAGATCTAGCTTGTTTCTTAACTTTTAGGCTAAACGTTCGCGATTTTTGCTAAGAACGAAAAATGATAGAGTTAAGTATGAGTAGGATGCTAAACAAGGATTATTTGGAAATCTTAAGAGCTCATGTATGTAACTTGTTGCTTTTTCTCCCACAAGCTCTTAATCGAATTAATATACGTGCTGTTTTTTGAAAATTAAACTTAAATCAACAATTTTTATGTAATATATAGCAAAAATTTTAGTCTTAGTTCAAATTTATACTTGAATTTTTCAAAAAGAAGTCTTCTTTAAATAAATAAATATAAAAAAATGATAAAATAATAAAAATATATATAATATAATAATAAAAGTTGTGGGCTGATAAAAGTTTACTACCTCTTGCCGGCTCACAACCGATGTGGTAGTCTTCTAAAGAAAGCCCATAGTAAGAATAAAGATCCGAGACTGATAAAAGTTTACTGTATCTTGCCGACTCATAACCGATGTTGCAGCCTTCTAAAAGGTCGAGGGTTACAATTTCATAAATGTCTAAATAGTTAAATTGAATTAATAAATTGATTTTTTTGTTAAATTCAAATATGCTATTGCACTTTGACTATTCTATTTTATAAGCTATGAATATTCAGGAAACCTGAGAGTTTTTGAAACCTAAGGTCCGTGAGTCCCGATACTAGTCTTTGTGGGGTGTCAAAAACCTGGTCACTTAGCCACAAGGTTGAGATGTGCCGAGACGAAAGTCGCTACATGGGATGATCTTGCCTTCAAACTCATCATTCTTAGGTGGAACGTAAAGCATAGTATGTTGCAAAAAGTTGATCCATGGTTGAAATTCAAAATAGCACACTCACTTAAGATATAATAAATGTCAAGAGTGAAAAGTTCACAAGTTGCGAATATGAGTAGTGTTAGCATATTTACTGATATTTAGCTGTGTTTTTGTTTTAAGCTTGGTTTGGATAAGTGAAAAGTCAGGAACGATAAATTTATTCTTTTTGGGGCATTCTCGGATCGAAATGCATATTGTTTTATGATCCTTAATAGTTATGGAAATAATGAAAGTCGAAATATTATTAGTTTATATCTATTTGAAAATGAAAATGAAAATGAAAAAAGTTTTATAAAAATAGGAAAATGGGGGGTTTTATAACTTGTGATTTCTTAACTCTCTCCACAAAACTCTTTGCTACTTTTCAAAGATTTAGTTTGGAGAAGTTTTAAGGTATTTGGTTATAGAGCATATAATATTGCGTGAGCACACGCAATCGTTTAGTTTGGGGAATTTTGATATGTGTGAAAACACATATCCGTTTTATATCAAAATAGGCCCTAAAAAGACAAAATTATGCCTAAAATGCTTGAATATTGCTTGTTTTGTCTTTGTGATTATGTAGGTACGGATATTGCAAAAATCTCAAGAAAACGGTCAACACCGAACAAACACGGACACGGGAACGAAAGAGCACACAAAGAGCCGAGAGAATGCGATCAAAAGTCAACAATGGTCATTCATGGTCAACACAAAAAAGACAAATCAAAAATTCCCAAATCAGTCCCTCAAAGTTAGCCAAATTACAAAAATAATCCCTAAACCCTAAGGGTGTTAACTCTTATAATTATAAGAGTTAACACCCGTTAAATTTCTTATAACACAAATCCAAGCACAAGCCCAAACACATCCCATGGCCCAATCCCTTATAAGCCCGAAGTTATAGCCCTGGGTCAAAAGAAAGTCAAACACCCTCTTTTATAAGAAAATTACGCGTGGGAAAAACAAATAGCAATTAACAATTGAGGGTTAGGATGGGTAATTTAATGGTTAAGGAACACGTTGGTAGAGTATTACATTATCACTCACTCTCATTGGCTAATTCCCAAAAGGGAATGACACGGAAGCAAGGAAAGAAACACACCAAGGAGTGGGTTTTGCACTAAAACGCTCACAAAAGAAGCACAACATGTCACATCACGGATTGCCACACTGGCAATCCATGTGAGCTAAAGAATGATCCAACATACAAGATTGTGATCCAATCATTGCTAATCATTGGAAGGCCAGGATTCAAGGAAGCGTGTGAAGGACTTTACACCTAGAAGCTTCTCCTAGAAGCTATAAAAGGACTCCTTCACTCTCACATGTTCATTTTTTTCTACAATTTTCTTTAGTTTTTAAAATAGTTTTGTAACTTTTTAGTTTAAAATTGTAATTTTCTTTTAAGCTATTGTAATTTCCTTTTATTAAGTATTGTAATCCGTTTTTAATCATTAATAAAATCATCATTTAGTTTTTATAACCTTTTTTTTCACTTATAAGCTCTTAATACTATCAAATGTTTATGCTACTATTTCATAAACTCATAATAAGCTCATTCTAGCTCATCCAAGTCTATAAGCTTGGATTTGAGTTTTAATAAGTACCTAATCTACTATAACCTTAAAATCAGCTGTAATACCTTTGCTTAATGGAATTTGGACTTAAGGAAGATGAGCTTAAAATGGAAGAGCTCATATGGACTTATACTGGCTTATTTACAATAAGCCAGAGCTTGTAGACAGCTTTTTAGCTTAATTGCCTTTGTTTAGCTAAGGCAGAGGTAAATTCCATTTAAAATTCAAGTTATTTAGCTTAAATATTGCATTTGGTAAATTTCAGCTTACTAGTTGCTTATTTGTTCTTATTAATATGTTATTATGCTTATTAGACTTATTTGATCATCTATTTTTAGTTAATATAGCTTAGATCTTAATTTTGTTTAATTTGTTTTTAAAATCAATAAAAAACCAAAAATATTAGTAGAGCTAGTAGCTTCTTGATTTCAGCTTATTGGATTAGTGTTTTTAGCTTTTTAGGTCTGTTATAAGCTGCTTATTATTTGGTTATTTAGATTTGATCTTTGGATTGCATTTTCATAAGTCTAAATGGTTTTGAGTCAAGTTAAAGGGGTGTTTAGCACAGCAGTACTAACTACAAGTTAGTACTGCTTGTGGCCTTTTGGTCTTAAAAGTTTGTTTTAAAACTCTCATTTAGGTTTGTTTAAGCTAGTATCATAAGTCATAATAGGGTTAATTTAGTTTTCTTGAGTTAAGTTTTCATAAGGACATAATCTGTCTAGTTTTAGTTACATAATTAGCTTAATTCAGATTTAGTTAGTGTCTTTGCTTAATTTGTATCTAGGCATTAGGTTTTAAAGAGTGTTAGAATATAATTATAGAACTCGCATTTTTTGTTCTAGTTTAAGTTTTAGTCACAATTGTGCAACTGCATCCAAGCACTGAAGCGCGCGCGAGCGTGCGCGCGCGAGACCATTTTCTAGCTTAATTTTTAAGGAGTTAAATTAGAATTTAGTTTTTGATTTTCAGCATTTAAGTAGCTTTTATCTCATATCTTATAAGTTTGCACTTAGTTTCTAAAATCTATCTTATCTTGTTATTTGTTTTAGCTCTTAAAATCATCAAATTTTCTTTTAAAAATCCAAAAGTGAGCAGCTACTGAGTTAACTGTCTATTTTCATAGTGCTTTTTCTATAAGCTCTTGTAGTCAAAATCTTTTTCAAAAAGCAGTTTTATGTAGCATTTAAGCCAGATTTTAAGATAAGTTAGGTTTCATCTTCTTGAGTGCTTATTTGGGAGCATAATTTTAAGCTCAAAGTGAGCTTAAGGGTCTGTTTGGCTACTATTTTCATTTTAGATGCTTATTGAGATTTTAGCTTATAGCTTAGGTCCTTTGTGCTTAATTTCCTTTCATTTAAGCTCAGTAGTGTAGGAAGTAGCTTAATTTTAGTTTTTAATTCATTAGTTTAGCTTATTTTAGCTTTTAGTGTTCTTAAAAATTTGATAAAATCCAAAAAAAAATATAATTTACATGATTCTGTCATCTTTTCAACTAATTTCTATCTTATTTAGGGCTTTTCATTAAAAAGTAGCTTTATTAAAAATCGCTTTTTTTTAGAGCTAATAAACTTGCTTTTATAAGTTTTCAAAATAAAAAAAGGGAAAGTGGAAATCGGGGGTGAGCAAGACTCGAACCCCCGACTCACACCTTCCAACCCTTTTATAACACACAATCATCTAACACTCATTACCACTGCGCCCTTCGGTCTTTTTCGTTATACTCTTTACAGCAATTTATATCTTTATACATGTTTTTCTCTCATAAGCCTTGTAAGCTGTTTTAGCTTATTTCGTAGCTTATTCATTAAGCTGTGATATCAAACTTATTTTTACTACGATCTAATTAGTTCAAGCTATTTTTTGTATTTTTTCTAGAATTTTTATAATAGTTTGTATTTTTTATACATTATTTGTATTAAAATGTTAAAAATCAAAAAATAGAAAAAAAATCCAAAAAATATAAATCTTTTTAGAAATTTTTCTTTATCATAAAGTTTATATGAAGGGTGGGAGGAAAATTAGGTTTGCTTTCATAGAGTCTACTTTGGCAAAATTTCGATTTTTAAAGAACGGATTTGTTCCCGTTCTCAAGTTTTTCCGGTTTTAAAGCTCATTTCAACCCGTTTTTTGTTCTTAGTTTCTTTAAACTTACCTTTTAGTCAAATAAGTCCATTAAAAAAGAAACAATTTAAGTAGGATTTATTTTTTAAGCAAATTTAGGTTTTTTGACCTCCGTTAAGGGTCCCGTTTAACCGTTTTTTTAGGGTAAATTTGGTTCCCGTATTTGTCCTCGTGCTTAATTGTTATAATTTGTTTATTTTACTTTTTAAAAGTAGATAATCAAATCAATCTTTGTCTTCAATTCAAATCGTTGTCCGAACATCAAACGGGGTTTCAATTTCACAAATTTGTGAAGATTTTCCTTTTTACCTTTGTCCTCAAGGGTAATTTGGTAATTTTCTATCATATTATATATTTTATATTTTACGTGTGTTGGATTCTATCAATCAACCACCTTTTTACAGGGAAATTTTTCGCCTTATTACATTATGTAACGTAGTTTACATAACTAAAGTAAACGATCTCACGCAACCTCAACCAATGCCATCTATATCTATGTTTACATCGTGTAAACCTTCTAATATGTCAAGTCTATATCTTAATATTATTTTTACCAAGTACATTATCAATTTAACGTACCATTTACAACATTACTTCAAAACAAGCATTAAACGTTAACGTTTATATCAAAACCCTAATTATATGTAATGTATACATATAAAATAAATGTACAAGCCTTTAAAGCATATGTACAAGTATCAATACATAATATTTGAATCATATTTTCCCTCCAAGACAATGTACAACTCATTAAAGCTCAATGTACAAGTCAATGAAGCAAGAAAGTCAAACTAGGTCATTTAAGCTCCTAAATCACTTTAGTTTCTTACTACCACTTTAGCACAAGATACAAGCACTTAATGCATGACTTCTAAACCTTAAACCTAAACTCTAAATCATCCTAAAACCCTAATCTAAAAATCTAAACCCTAAACGAAACCCTAAAAACCCTAATTTCATTTTAAACCTAAAGCTAAACCCTAAACCTTAATCCTAAACCTTAAACCTAATACTAAAACCTAAACCTTAATCCTAATACTAATCCTAAACCTTAATCTATCCCTAATCCTAACCCTAATCCAAATTTTAAAATCTTAAATCCTAAGCCAAACCAAAACCAAACCCGAGACTTATTTTCTTTCATTTTTACCTATTTTAAAACAATTAAGCACCTCAAGCACCTCTATGACATTACCACCACATCACAAAGCAGTTTAGGAACCACCTCCATCACCTCTCTTGGCCACCAAGTTGCATAATCAGCTCCTTGCCACCCTATTTTAGCTGAACCCTCCCCACAACCTTCCACCATGGAAAGCTACACTCCATAGCTCTTAATACTCACTTGTAGCCTTCCTTAGTCATCCCCATATACCTTGGCCACTACTCCAAGTCTCAAGACTTAACCATCAAGGGTTTCAAACCTTATAAATTGCTAAGACCCCCATTCCATTTAAACACACCTCAAAAACTTATAAACATACAAATGGAGTTTTAAGTTAGACCAAGAAGGATCAAGAGAAGTCCCTATGCTCATAATAGAAGCCAAGAATCAAGAAAAAGGAGCCCTTGAAGTCGTTACTAGGCGTACGAGTCATAAAAACCCCATACGACCCATTTTAGCTCAAGTAAGCTTATAATCTTGTTCAATAAGCTTATAATCTGTATTAGAATGTTCATAATACTCTTAAGATCATATATAAACTCTTGTTTGAAGCCTTGAATCCTCAAACCTATGTGTTTTTGATTAAAACCCTAAAAACGACCCATTTTGATTTTCTAGCTAACATATCCTTTTTCTAAACTTTTGTTACGTTAGAACATCTTATTTTAGCTTATTCTAATAAGATATACCCTGAAAATATCATTTGGAATCCTAAAATAACCATGCATGGATTTTTGGACTTAATTTGTAAATGTTTTCATGCATAGGGGTATATATCGTAACTTTCTGAAATTTATAAAAAAGGGGCTAAAAATGTCATTATTTCAAAGTTATAACTTTAAGGACGTATCTTGCCAAGTTTTAAAGTTAAAGGTTTAATATATATATACTTATTATATAAAGGTCTAAACTTGTAAAAGTTTATAAACCAAGGGTATATATTGCCATTTTTGTATTCATAAAAATATAAAATATAATATTTTTATAAAAATTATATAAATATATATAAACATTATAAGACTCGATTTTGTTAAAACCCGACACATTTGTCATTATTAATCAACGATTGACGCATTATAAATTAATTACGTTATATATTTAACGTAATTTATCATCGACTAACTTTTAAAGAAACTTAAAATCTTATCATATCTCGTTACTAGGGAATTTCATGTGAGGGGTTTTCATTTGAGTATACGTTCTGACGAGTTTGTTGGGTTTACAATTTAAAGTGCCCTAGCTCCTCAAACGTTTACTACATGACCTTTAAATTATGATAGCCCGAACAGTGATACAATATTTCTATAAATTAATAAATCTAATATGTATGTTAAACTCTGTAATGTTTTGAAATATAAACAATCACACTGAGACTTGACATATTACCCCAGGTTGTGTGACGAAGCCGTTACTTTCACTTGATATACTTTTTCCATCAATCAGATTTTCCCTGTTAAGGTGAGTTCATAACCTCGCTGTTAAATCTTCTAATGTTTCATAAACCCACGAGGGGGATACATGCTATAAATCATGAATTCAAGTATTTTTCCAACCGTATGCTATCTTGATATATTATTTCCTAAGTGCCTACTTTTTCCATTAAGTCCCCACTATCATGAACCGTTAATTACTCTTCGGAATGAGCGCGAATGCTGTAAATAGATCTATTTGGGACTGAACCCCCCGTTGGTGTACCCGTTCATAGGCTAACCAAACTCACTTCATTTGATTCATTATGCGGGTGTTTGGCAAAGGCACCCGTTGGGGCAACTATTTGTGATTATTGATTTGTTCAATGTCTCAGTGTCATGAGCTTAGAACATAATAATAATAATTGTACTCATTGCAATTATTACACTTATAGGTGAATAACAATGTAACCCTTTGTTTTTGATGACTTGTATTCAAACTGTTTACTATAAACTTATGAATTTCACTCAACCATTGTGTTGATCTTTTTAGCACATTTATCTCAGGTAATTAAGCAACTTATGGCATGGAGTGGCACAGACTTAAAGATGGCTAAACTGTTATCATTCAAACTTTATGTTTCTAGATGTTGGGACCTCTCTTTTGTAAAAAATATGATGAATAAATGAATGATAACTAATTTTTCTAAAAACGTCTCTCTACGATTCGTTTTCTATGATTATGACTGTTGTACTTTGAAATAATACCATAGATTAGATTCCGCTACTATATTTGTAAAAATAGGGGTGTTATAGATTGGTATCAAGAGCCAACGATTATAGAGAACAAGGTTAAAACCTTAACTATAACTACTTTTCTTTTTTTAGCCAAGAAAGTCCTCCGTGCCACTGCATTTTCCTAATAGTATGTAAAGATACATAACTATTGTACTATTATATAAATAACTTATGTTATTTTACCGTTGGGTTGTTAACAGAGTGATGTCTTCTCCCAACCACCTTACTTCTGGTATTGAGGATACTTTTTCCTCTAACTTTCCAGACTATATCCCAGCTTCCTCGGACTATGTCCCAGCTTCACCGGGAAAAACTTATTCTAGCTCTTCAAATAACTCACTTGGTTTAGTTCTAATAGCTTTACCAACTCTTTCACTTTTTCTTGATGACCCCTATATGAAGGTCATGCAAGCATATTATGCTAAAGAATCACCTATTCCACCGCCAACTATTATGCCTCTATCTCCAATGCTATCAGCAATGTTCAATCCTTAAGAATTCTTTCTTCCTGAGGAATTATTGCCACCTAAGAAACAAGGTTGTGACCGATCATTCTCTGCTACTTCTGCCGTACCTCAAGAATTTGAGACAAGAGAAAGTTTTCTTAAGACAAGTTTGGAACGTCACGAGGAACAAATTGAGGAAATTCTGAATCACCTAGATGAACTCTCTCTGAACCGCATTGAGCACATAGAGGATAGAATAAAAGGTCTTGGAAATGGTCGAGTGATCATACAACAAGATTTTGACAATCTAAAAACCGAACTCCAAGAGGCTCGCACTTAAATTGCTAAACTTTAAAAGAAGCAATTGGGACAAAACAACAAGATTGCTCTGGCTCGCTTTTGGATTACAAATCTAGGATAAATCATCGAGGATATACAGGTTTATCATCAAGCAGATAAGGAATGTCTTCTAGATGAACCCAAGGACAACAAAAAAGGACCATCGGGCTACTAGATTAGATTCTAGTTATAGCTTTTATTAGAACATAGCTACAGGATGTGTGGTATAAATAATAACACTTATCAAATTTTGACTATGTACAATACAAAGGCAAGTTGTTCATGATATAATACGATGGAAATCTCGTTATTCCTTGTTGTTTTCATCCCATATCTTATATTCTGATTTCTCATATTAGTCCCCGAGAAATCTAATAAGTCAAATGCTTGTTAGAATCAAATAAGTATCCATGATTTCAATATCACTATTGTTAAAAATGCTTAAAGTTCAAAAATAAGCATTGCATTTTAAGCATTTTAAAGACTTGTGATATCCTTCTAATTTTGTGTTGTCTTATGTTGATAGAATGCCTCACAAAAGGACATCAACATCTGCAGCACCAACCATTACTCAGGCTACCATTAGGCAACTAGTTGTTGATAGCATTGCCATGGCTCTAGAAGCACAAGCTACAAACATGGCAAATGCTGACAATACTGATGGGAGCACCAGACCAAGAGAAACGCCTAGAGCAAAAAGGGGAAACTATAAAGAGTTCATAAGGTGTCAACCTTTCTACTTCAATGGTATGGAAGGAGCAATTGGACTCATTCGCTGGTTCAAATGGACTAAATTAGTATTTTCTCGTAGCAACTATACCGAGGAAAACAAAGTAACATTTGTTAATGGTACTCTAAACAATGATGCCTTGTCCTGGTGGAATGCATACGCCCAACCTATTAGGATAGAACAAGCCAACAAGATCACCTGGACTGAATTGAAAAGGCTCTTAACGAATAAGTATTGTCCCTGAACTAAGATCAAGAAAATGGAAGATGAATTTTACAATCTAACTGTGAAAGGAAATGATCTCAAAACTTACGTTAGAAGATTTCAGGATTAGCAGTCTTATGTCCAAACATGGTACCAAACACCGAGAAACTTATGGAAGTTTTCATCAGGGGATTGCCTCAAAGTATTAAAGGGAATGTTACCGCCTCTAAACCTCAAACTCTAGAAGAAGCCATTAACATAGCCTGGAGGCTAATGGATCAGGTAACAAAGCATACTTCGGTACAAGTGTCAAGTGATCATAAATGAAAGTTTAACGATAGAAGAACTTTCAACAACAACTATCGTAACACCAACACTAACAATCGCTACAATAATCACCAACCACAACAGAACAGAAGACAGGAAACCTTCAGGGCATATGATGCCACCTCAACTAAAAATAGTAGGTATACTGGAAACCGTCCCCTGTGTAAGAAATGCACCTTGCATCACACAGGACCTTGCACTATTAAGTGTAATACTTGCAACAAGGTGGGTCATCTAACTAAGAACTGCAAAAATAAAGGACCAGCTATTGGAAGCAATTAGCAACCAGTATCGGTAATTTGTCATGCCTGTGGATGAAAAGGATATTATGTAAATCAGTGCCAAAAGACCACCAACAACAATGCCCGGGGAAGAGCTTACATGCTAAGGGATAGGAATGCTCACCAAAACCCGAAGGTAGTCATAGGTATGTTCCTTCTAAACCAATATCTAGCTAGAGTATTATTTGATTCTAGAGCCGATAAAAGCTTCGTATCCATATCTCTTGCCTCTATGCTAAATATTCTACCCATTACAATAGATACCTTTTACAATATCAAAATGGCTAACGGAAACCTAGTAAGCATCAACACCATTATTCAGGGTGTAACTCTGGCCTTGTTAAATCAACCTTTAAAAATTGATCTTATGCCGATCAAACTCGGTAGTTTTGACGTCGTCATTGGTATGGATTGGTTATCCAAGTATCATGCTAAAATTATCTGTGATGAGAAAGTCATCCACATCCCAATCAACAATGAAACTTTAATCATCCGATGTGATCGAAGTAAAACTTGACTAAGCCTCATATCCTGTATAAAAACCGAAAGGTATATATCTAGGGGACGTCAAGTTTTCATAGCCCAAGTAATGGAAAAGAAGTCAGACGATAAATGACTGGAAGACATACCAGAGTTAGAGAATTTCCAAAAGTTTTTCCTAAAAATTTACCTGGCCTACCTCTGGTTCGTCAAGTAGAATTCCAAATTGACTTAATTCCAGGAGCGGCACCAATGGCTCGTGCACCTTATAGATTAGCTCCTTTGGAAATGCAGGAACTATATGATCACCTTCAAGAATTAGTAGACCAAGGTTTTATCCGACCAAGTACTTCACCTTGAAGAGCTCATGTCTTATTTTTTAAAAAGAAATACGGATCTTTCAGAATGTGTATCAATTACCGGGAGTTGAATAAACTTACTGTAATGAATCGTTACCCATTACCCAAGATCGATGACTTATTCGACCAACTTCAAGGTTCGAGTGTTTACTCGAAAATCTACTTAAGATCCGGTTATCATCAACTGAGAGTAAGGGATGAAGATGTTCCTAAGAATACTTTTAGAACGAGGTATGGACACTATGAATTTCAAGTGATGCCATTTGGTTTAACTAACGCACCTGCTGTATTCATGGATCTCATGAACCGTGTGTGCAAACCATACTTGGATAAATTTGTGATAGTGTTCATCGATGATATTTTCATCTACTCTCATAACAAAGAAGTACATGCAGATCATCTGAGAATAATCTTAGAGTTACTTAGAAAAGAGAAATTATACGCCAAGTTCTCCAAGTATGATTTCTCGATCTGTATAGTGCAATTTCTTGGACACCTAATTGATAATTAAGGAATTCATGTTGACTCCGCCAAGATTGAATCCGTTAAGAATTAGGAATTTCCTACTACACCTACAGAAATACATCAATTCTTAGGACTTGCCGACTATTATCAGAGATTTATCAAAGATTTCTTGAAGATTGCAAATTCTTTGATTGAATTAACCCAGAAAAACAAGAAGTATATTTAGGGAGAAAAGCAAGAGATAGCTTTTCAACTACTAAAGCAGAAGCTTTGTGAAGCCCTAATCTTAGCATTACAAGAAGGAAACAATGATTTTGTTGTTTACTGTGATGCATCACTTCAAGGATTGGGAGTTGTATTAATGCAAAGGGAAAATGTCATTGCATATGCATCTTGACAACTCAAACCTAATGAAGAAAACTATACAACTCATGATCTCTGTAACACCCCTAAATTAGGTCGCAGCAGAATAAGGGTCCGAGACGTGTCACATCTTAGATCAATAACACAAGATATATATAGAACGACCATTAAAAGTCATTTAAAACTGATACATTGGATTTAGCAAATATTTGTTACAAAAAGCCCGAAGCTTAACTTATTCATTGTTCATATTACAAAGATACTAGTTCATAATACATGATTTCAAAAATATAATGCAACCATATCTTTAAGCATGTCATCCCAAAATACAAAATCACCAATGTATCGCTTGCACCTTGTGCTTACTGACCTACTGAAAAACATTGCTTTAAAACGTCAACAATAATGTTGGTGAATTCATAGGTTTGATAAATCATATAAAGTTGGACCATAAGATTTCCCCAAGTATATGATAATGCAGGAGATGCAAAACATCACATAGTTGTAATTACATTGCTCTAAGCTCATGACACTAAAGCTCGACATAAATAAATGGTAATATATAATTGCCCACATTGCGCGTATTGATGTTCTAACCCGCAACATCCCTAATCCGACATGGTATACGTTCATTTTCCTAGTGATAGCTAATCACCCGAACAGGGATGTTAATCCCATTAGATCTATTCATAACATTCGCGCTCACAATCCAGAGATTGACAGTTCATGATAATGGGCTCAACTTGGGTTATCGCTACTTAGGCAACACGTAATCATAGTATAAATATTATCCACTTGTGTCCAGTTATAAAACAAATGCATGTTTTCCACCCCAAAACTTATAAAACAAAACCATGTAAAATGTGGGGCTATGAACTCACCTTGAGTTATTGATAAACCAAATATCACAGATAATGCGTCACGTAAATGATCAAATGCAACCCAATCCAATATAGGTCATATAAGTACTAATCACATTGATTAACTAATATCATATACAAGTCTATGTAGTTACATCACCATCTATTTGTAATTTAAAAATCATTGTTATAAAGTGAAAACATTTATAATTATCGTTTTGGTAAAACTAGCATAACTTTCCCGTTTTAAACCCGTTTCTCGTGTTTCTTACGTCTACGTCTTCGTATTAAGATGATATATAAAAATATTACATTTTAATATTTTATAATCTTCTGATGAACAGTACTTTTACTGTTTATGACGTTTTATAAATTTACTTTTATAAATTTAATTGTCGTAAAATCCGTAAATGCAACAACTTATTCATTTTAATCCCGATTTTAGCGATTCCTTCGAGCACGTCTTCGTTATTAAAATTATCACATTTTTATAAAGTGGGGTCTGCTGATGAACCGTAATTTTTACTGTTCATAGTTTATAAAATTACTTTTATAAACTTTAATTATCGTAAACGTCGTATTTTATCCGTTTTAGCTCCATTTTGAGTAATTCTTTCGAGCACATTCTCATAATTGAAAGTTCTATTCATTTTTGATGATTTCCAAAAATATATGTTTCTGATGAACAGTAACTTTTTATAAAAGTTATTTTTATACATTTAAGTATATAAACTTACAAAATTCATAACTCTTTTGTTATAAATTGGAAAATTATGATTCTTATCATTTTGTAATCCTAAAAATATGTATAATCTGTTAAAAATACCAAACTTTCTGTTTTGTATAAGTTTTATAAATTGTTTTATAAAAATTCTTTTATAAAACCGTTTATTTATCGTATAACTTGTTTTTACCGTATTTTTTTCGTTATTAATCCATTTTTCGAGTTTCTTATCTTTTTGGAATCATCATGAGACGTATTATTTTTCTAAAAGGTCAAACCTACTTATTGAAATTCGAAATCCAAACAGCCCCTTTATGTTTAATATGTATACTTTTATATAAGGCTTGTTTTATGTACTTTTCACTTTTGTAGTTTACCATAAGTCCTTTATAATTATATTTATCATATGTGATACCTATAATAATGTCCAATAGTTCATCATTTGTCCTCACAAGTTCATGGTAACAAGATTAACAAGTTTACAAAGTTATTTATACACTTTTACTTGTAGCTTTTTATGTAAATCATTTGAAACTCTAATCTTGCATTAACACTTTTTAAGCTTAACCAAGATAGTAAAACACTTATGTATCCATTTTTAACATGATCTTACCATCAACATAACATGTGTATAAGTGTACAAATTCATAATCACAAGTAAAAATACATTTTACATGTTAAAAAGTATCCTAATGGTGATTTTACTACATAAACATCATATACACATATAATCATGGAATTGAAAAGTTAAGGGCTTTAGATAACCTTAGTGATGAATGATGATGATGAAAAATATGTGCTAAACCCTTGTTTAGACTTTAAACCCAAGCTTACAACCAAGAAACCCTAACTTTCCAAATGAAAACCCTAGCTTCCTTTCTTTGCTTCAACACTTGTAAATGGTTAACCAAGGCTTTAAAATACCTTAATATATCCTAAGAATGATGTGTGATGGCTTGTATATATTGTAGAAAAATTTATATGGATTATTACAAAGGGGGTGTTTGAGTCGTGGCCTAAAAGGGAGAGAAAGAGAGAGTTTTTGATCTTTTTACTAAGTGTTTATGAGTTGTGTGAGATAATACTTGTAATGTATGATGTATATATATAAGGACTAGTCAAACAAAGACCAAAGACTAGTCTAAGGGTGAGGGGGGGGGGGGTCATGGTTTAAAAGAGGAAGACTATGGGTCAAAACCACTAGTCATGAGCTAGGTCTAAGTTGTACAAAGTCTTGGTGATTAATGCATGTGTTTCTTTGTCCTCTAATAGTAGGAATTATCCTATGGTTTTAAGGAGCATTGTTGGTTAAATATCTAGACCATAAATGGGAGTATTCTTGAATAAAAATGAAGGTATAAGTAAATATGTAAAGTGTAGTCTTTATTTAAATGTATACTTGCAAGTTGCAAAAGTTTTGACATTCTTTTTGTTATCTAAGCTCCAAACATGGCCATGCCAACATATATGTGATAATATTGAGTAACTTTTAGGTATTGGGTATAAAAGTGGGTATTTGTTGAAGCGTAGAAATGTTTTTTTGGTTTCGGGTATGCCTAAACTTAATTTATCGTAAAACCTAAAAATTTTACGCAACCGATAAAAATAAAATGAAAAAAGACCATAATTATTCTCAAAATAATTATTTAATACTTGATTGATGTAAATGTTTATTTGCTTGATGCCCGTTTACATTGAATGATCGTTTTTAGCTTACGTGATTTTACTTAATACATGAAATTAAAAGCAAATGCGTACAACATGAAAAATAAATAGTAGATTCATTGATGTCGTCAATGACTTGAAAACACAGGGTGTTATAGACTTCCCCCGATAAACAAGCCTTGTCCTCAAGGCTTACGGTGCGGCACTTGGCGGCGGTGCAGTCTTGGTGAAGAGATGCGGGTATTTCTTCTTGAATTGGTCTTCACGTTCCCACGTGAACTCAAGACCTCTCTTAGAGTTCCATCTTACCTTGACAATTGGGACACGGCTATGCCTTAACTATTTAACCTCTCGATCCATTATCTCGAATAGTTCCTCGACAAACTAAAGCTTGTCATCAATGTGTAGTCCAATCAATGACACAATTAATGGATCATCGGAATAACACCTCTTCAAATTGGATACATGAAAAGCATTGTGAACCCTGCTCAGCTCTTCCAGAAGCTCAAGCTTGTATGCAACGGCTCCAACTTTTTCTAACACCTTGAAAGGTCTGACATATATGGGGTTTAACTTCCCCCGTTTGACAAAACGTATGACCCCTTTCTAAGGCAAAACCTTCAGCATAACTTTATCCCCAACATGAAAATCCATTGGCTTATGCTTCTTATCAGCATAACTCTTTTGTCGAACGCGAGTGGTTTGCATTCTCTGCTTTATCTGAATAATCTTCTTGGTCGTCTCTCGAACAAAATCTAGACCGGTAAGTTGCACTTGCCAAACCTCGGCCCAACAAACAGGTGAACAACACTTTCGACCATAAAGCGCTTTAAAAGGTGCAACCTTTATGCTAGCGTGATAACTGTTGTTGTACGAGAACTCAACTAAGGACAAATGGTCGACCCAACCCTTTCCAAAGTCGATCACACATACACATAACATATCCTCGGGAATTTAAATGGTCCTCTCGCTTTGCCCGTTGGTTTTTGGATGGTATGCCATACTCATGTCCAAGCTAGTACCTAAAGCCTTCTGGAGTGACTTCCAGAAATTTGATGCGAACCTAGGATCACGATCGTAAATGATTGAGACTGGGATTCCATGTCTTGCGACCACTTCCTTTAGGTACGTTTTTGCTAGTTTCTCTAGGGGATTAGTTTTCCTTATCGGTAGAAAGATTGCAGACTTAGTGAGTCGGTCAACAATCACCTAAATGGTATCATAGCCTTGCGACGACCTTAGAAGCTTTGTAACAAAATCCATAGTGATGTTGTCCCACTTCCATTAAGGTATCTCGGGCTGTACCAACAATCCTGATGGCCTTTGGTGTTCGGCCTTGACCCTAGCACATGTCAACACTTGCTAAAATAGGTGGCGATGTTTGCCTTCATATTGGGCCACTAATATAGCTTCTTTATATCTTGGTACTTCTTGTCAGAACCCGGATGAATAGAGTATTTTAACTTGTGGGAATCATGCATAATCACAGTCCTCAAGTCATCATAACATGGTAACCAACTCTTACCATTAAAGCATAGAGTTTCATCCGCTCGTAGTTCTAACTTTTCCATTCTGAATTTCTCCAGATCTTTAGAATTTTAAAACAACATACCTCGAACATCTTCGTTCTTGAGGTTCTTCGGCTTCCTAGCTTCAGTTTAAGCATTCAAAATTTGTTTAGGAAGATCCAAGCCAATGGTCATGACTAAGGCTTAAACTCTTAATGGTTGATCTCTCTCCTTCCTGCTTAGAGCATCAGCAACAACGTTTGCCTTTCTCGGGTGATAACGAATCTCACAATCATAATCACTGAGCAACTCCAACCAATGACGTTGTCTCAAGTTTAACTCTTTCTGATTAAGAATGTGTTGTAGACTCTTATGATCAGTGAATACCGTGCACTTGGTTCCATACAGGCAGTGCCTTTAAATCTTGATAGCGAACACTACTGCTCCAAGTTCCAAATCATGAGTCGTATAGTTCTTCTCATGAATCTTCAGTTGGCGTGATGCATAAGTAATCACCTTTTCTCTTTGCATTAACACAGCGCCCAAACCCTTCTTTGAAGCATCACAGTATGCGATAAAGTCTTCACTTCCCTCAAGTAGGGCCAGGATTAGTGCACTACATAACTTCTGATTCAACAGTTGAAAAGCTGCTTCTTATTTATCACCCCAAACAAACTTGACCTTCTTCTGAGTAAGCTTGGTCATTAGTTTGGAGATCTTCGAAAACCCTTCAATGAATCTCCGATAATACCCAACAAGACCTAAAAAGTGACGAATCTCCGTTGGTAACTTAGGAGATGCCCAGTCTTTAATGGATTCGATCTTGGCAGGATCCACATGAATGCCCTTACTATCAATCACGTGACCTAGGAACTGTACTTTAGGAATCCAAAATTCACACTTGGAAAACTTGGCATATAACTCCTCTTTCTTAAGCAACTCTAAGATTAGCTTAAGGTGCTCTTTATGTTCTTGCTTGTTCTTTGAATATATTAGAATATCATCAATAAAGACAATCATGAATTTATCCAGATATGGTTTGCACACCCGATTCATAAGGTCCATGAATACGACAGGTGCGTTCGTCAAACCAAATAGCATAACTTGAAATTCATAATCGCCGTAACGAGTTCTGAAAGCGGTCTTTGGAATGACTTCTTCTTGAACCATCAATTGGTGATAACCTGACCTTAGGTCGATCTTTGAGTAGACACTCGACCCTTGAAGCTTATCAAATAGATCATCAATTCTTGGAAGTGGATAACGGTTCTTCACCGTTAGTTTATTCAATTCTCGGTAATCAATGCACATCCAGAATGATCCGTCTTTCTTCTTGAAAAACAAGACCGGAGCTCCCCAAGGTGAGAAACTGGGTCTTATAAAGCCTTTGCCAGATAACTCTTGCAGTTGCTCCGACAAGTCTTTCATTTCGGAAGGCGCGAATTAATAAGGTGCCCGTGCTACAGGTGCAGCACCAGGTACCAAATCAATTTGAAACTCTACTTGTCGAGTTGGAGGAAGACCCGACAAGTCCTCAGGAAATACATTAGGAAAATCTCTGACAATGGGTACATCCTCAAGTCGATTCTCCTCTGACTTGTCTTCCACCTTTTTTGTAGTAACATGCGCCAAAAAGATAGGACATCCTTTTAGCAAATATTTCTGAGTTTTGGTGCATGAGATGATGTTTAATCGTGCCTCATTTCCCCGGTTACTCTCGTCACCATGACCGATTAGAATTTCATTTCCCCAGGGGATGCAAACAATCTTCTCGGCACACATAATGATCACTTGGTACTTCGCCAACCAATCCATATCAATTATAGCATCAAAGCTACCAAGTTCTACGGGCATTAAATTTTTGTTGAATGGGTGGTTCAGGAGATTTAATGTACAACCCCTAAGAATAGTGTTCAACCCAATTATTCTTCTTTTGGCTAGTTCAACATCATAATAGTGATCCAAGGTAGATGGTGTGATGTCAATTTGGGAACTAAATGCGGTGGACACAAAACTCCTATTGGCACCAGTATCAAATAAGATAGAAGCATAGCGGTTGTTGAGAAGGAACTTACCCGTCACAACATTAGAATTTGGGTTTGTCCCCACATGCACTACCACATACACCATCGTTGGAGAATTGGCATTTCTAACCTGATTACTACGGTTGTTGTTGTTTTTCTTCAGCTTTGGATAGTCCGTCTTGAAGTGTCCCTGAACTCCACACTCGAAGCAAGTAGGCCCTTGACCTGTCCCATTTCCTCTTTGGTTAATACCCGGATTAACACTTGTAGAACTTCTACAATTATGCCCCAAGTGACTAAATTTGTTGCACTTGTAGCATTTTGGAGCACATGGACCGTTATGGTTGTAATTGCACTTGGGACATAGAGGTTTAGATCCTCCATACTGTTTCTTATCACCATATCCCGCAGTGTAGGCTCTGCCAGTATTCTGCCTTTTGTTATGTTGTGGATGGTTCTGGTTGTTCTTGGAAGTGTCATTAAACTTCCGCTTTTTTTCAGCCTGCCTTTCAGCGATAGTGTTGATTTTCCTATCCATCAGTTTGGATGCCATTTCAGTAGCCTCCTGCATGGTTTTCGGTTTCAATGCCACAAAACTTCCCTGAATCATGTCGGGCAACCCACCGACATACCTTTCAACCTTGTCCGATTCTTCTGGAAATATTCTAACATACAGTAGTGTTAGTTCTTGAAATCGTTGATTGTACCCTGTCACATCGGTACCTTTCACTTTCAAATTCCATAACTCAACCTCGAGCTTCTTTATCTCGTTCCTCAAACAGTACTTGTCAGTTATTTTCTTTCTCAGATATGTCTAAGTCATTGCATACGTAATATCCTGACCAACAATCATAACGTGGGAGTTCCACCACGTCAAAGCACTTATGAGAAGAGTACAAGTGGAAAACTTGATCTGATTATTCATAGAGCAATTGCTTATGCGAAACACAGTCTCCATCCTTTCAAACCATTGAGTTAATTCAATAACTCCTTCAGTGCCTTTAAAATACAGAGGTTGGCACTTCATGAACTCTTGATAGGTGCACTCTCGAGCAACACGTTCAGTCCTCCTAACACCCATTCCTGAGGTATGGTTGTCATCGCCATTCATAGTTGCATCACGTGCTGCTAGTGCAGCAGTGACACCTTGATCAATCATTGCCTGAAGTTAGGCATTAGTAACATATGTGGTGGTAGTTGTTGTTTCTGGTGTTGACCTTGTCTTTCTTTTTGGTGTCATTTTCTTTAATATCACAAGAAAATATAATACTCGTTAAATTTCATAAAATCATAACCGTGACATGACATATACATGATAAGTAAAGCGAGATCACATCACACAGTGAAATGCACAACTGAATTAAAATTAACAACGATATAGCTAAATCGACATTCATTCATGATAAATTCGATTACAATCGTGACATAACATAACCATTCCATATATAATTTCTAAAACATACATGGTTTGTTCAGATACAAAAGGTTTACAACGATTAGGTTACAAAATACAACATAAACCTAGAGCCCTATAAGCCAGGAGTCACCCGTAATACTTAGTAGGCTATATACAAAACAACTAGCCATAACATGATCTATGAACTACTATCGGCCTCCTCCGGTACAATTGGCTGTGTTGGACCTCTAGAGGGTCCCTGCTATCCCTGCAGTGCTGTCACCTGTCCCTATAAAGTGGTTACTTGTCCCTGTAGTGACTGCATCACTGTCAAAGTCTGCACAAGCTGCTCCTGTCAGGTACAGTCAAATGTCCGTAATGCTACAATCTCTGCCTGCGTCATGTGGTCTGCCTGTAGCATCTCTAAAGTCACAGTCTGACTCTTATGGTCAGCTGCCTGCAACTGTGAAATCACTGTCTACTGAGTCATCACTATAGAGTGTAATGCCATAATCTCTGAACATGCCATATAGCTAACCTCCATGGAGCGTCCCCATGCCTCCCGGGAAACCAGAGCCTCCTGATCTAGTAGTCGTGCAATCTTATAATGGTACTGACTATCATCAACCAATGTCTTAACTCTCTGATATATCTGGTATAACACCCCATGTTTTAGGGTCATTGACGTTGTCGATAAATTCACTATGTACTTTTAGTATTGTACGCGTTTGCTTTTAAACCGTAAACGTTAAGTTAAATCGCGTACGCCAAAAATTATCGTTCAATGTAAATGGGCATCAAACAATTAAATGTTTACATTAAACAAGTATTAAATAATTATTTTGAGGATAATTATGGTCTTTGTTAATTTTATTTTTATTAGTTGCGTAAAGGGTTTACGTTTCGCGATAAATTGCGTTTAGGCATACCCGGAACCACCAAAATTAATCTATGTTTCAATAAAAACTTATTTTTACATTCAACACTCAAAGTTTTGTTAAACTTTACCCAAGTTAATATTATTAGTCACTTTGTACATAAGAAAAATAAAACAAGACTTATACATTTCAAGTTATACCTTTATAACTAAAAACTACAACTTGTAACTTGTAAATGATACAAGATATTTGTTAAATATAAAAAACACAACATATACTCCCTCCCCCCCCCCCCAATAAATTTCATGTATATTGAGTTTAGGGAGACAAGGAGCACACAAATGAACCACTTGAAGCTTTGTACTACACCAACTCATTAAGGCTTGGACTAGATCATGTTATTTTGACTAAAGACCCAAAATTTCCTCCCCTTTGTCCCATGACCAGCCAGCCTTCCTCTCTTGCATAGTCTTGGTCTTGGTTTACTACCTTTGACTACCCTTTTACATATATATTACATACATACAAGTGATAGCAAGACACAACACATTTCCATTTACCAAAAATTAACTTATCTCTCTCTTTTGGCTCCTACATAGCCACGACATCAAACACCCCTTTTAGCAAATCCATAGCTTGATTTTCTAAGACCATACAAGCATACACATATCCTTCCTATGATAACCTAAGGTGTTATGAAGGGTTTGCTAAGCATTTGCAAGATTTAATCAAGTGATTTCAAGATTAGGGTTTTCTTGGAAAATTAGGGTTTTCAAGTTGTGTAAGCTTGTGTTTGTATTCTAAACAAGGGTTTAGATTGTGTTTTCCATCATCATACATCACTTTGAGGTTATCTATAAACCTTTATGTCTTTACTTTTCTAATTTAATAAGTATATATGTTTTATATAGTTAAATCACCATTTAGGGTTTAAACATGTTAAATGGATAACTTACTTGTGATTATGATTTTTTAACACTTTTTCATATGATAGTAACTTGTGATCTTGGACTAATGGGCATTAATATAAGTATCAGATATGTCAAATATGGTAATAAAGGATTTATGGTAAACTACTAAAGTGAAAAGTACATAAAACAAGTTTTTTATCAAAGTATACTTATTAATTATAAAGGGGCTGTTTGGATTTCGTATTTTAAACAGGGGGTTTGACACTTTATAAAAATAATACGACTTATGACGATTCCAAAAAGGTAAGAAACTCAAAAAACAAATTAATAACGAAAAAGATACGATAAAAATACGATTTACGTTAATATCAGGTTTTATAAAACTATTTTTATAAAATTACTATTCATGACAGAAACTTTTATTTCTGTAAACCTCATAAATCAATAGAACTTTCAATTATGAGAACATGCTCGAAAGAATTGCTAAAAACGGAGCTATAACGAATAAGATACGATATTTACGAGTTTACGCTAATTGAAACGTAAAAACGAGTTTATAGCTGTTGTGAATAGTAAAACACTATTCATCACAGAATGTTGAAAAATTGAAAATGTTAAATTATGATAACTTGACTTAATACGAAAGCGTGGGCATAAGAAACGTCAAAATCGGGCTTAAAACGCGAAAGTTACGCCAGTTTTACTACAACGGTAATTATAAACGTTTTAACTTATTAGACGTAATTTTACCAAAAAAATTAGATGGTGATTGAACTATATAGAATTATATATGGTTATCAAAGTACTATATTACTAGGGAGTTTCATAATGAGTCCTCTTCGAGGTGGCGTATTGACGAGTTGTTGGATTTACGATTTAAAGTGTCCTAGCTCCTCATACGTTCACTACATGACCGCTTAATTATGTTAGCCCAAACGATAGTATGATAAGCTATATAGGAATATATGATATTGTTTAATCAAAGTACATGGTACTTATACGACCTTAAATTAAATAGGTTGCATCTGACAGTTTACGTGACGCAGTTACTATGATATACTTGGTATTCGCTCACTTAAGGTGAGTTTATATCCTCACGTTTTACTGATTTTACTTATGTTTTTGGGGTGTGAACATGCTTGTTTACAAATTTATTTACATGGTTAATTCAAACTCATTATTTGTGTATTTTCAACTCGTTTAAAAATTGGTTAAAGTACCCATTTATTTATCTCAGGATGAGATGGCATTGCTTGCTTCACTATATTTTTGAATACAAGGACCTTATTTAACTGTTACCCCAAATGATTATAGATTAGCTTAAGTAAATTGAATTGGTAATTACCTGGAGGGTAAGCGCGAGTGTTATGAAATAGATCTATTGGGGGTTGACTACTCCCGTTCGAGTGATTAGCTATCACTAGTTCGAGATCGAACTAACGAACGTTATAACATTGTCGAAGCTCAACACGACATACTGATGAATCTGAACCTTACGATGCCTTGAATAAAGTGGCATACTTATAATGAGTCTACGTAGTAGTTCCATGAACTTAGAGTAATCGTAATCATTGTTTTGTACACATATGAATCTTTACGTTGCCTTGAATAAAGTGGCAAAATATACTTGAAACATTTTGAGATATTGTGCTCATTATAATATCTATTTGAAACATTTTGGGATATTGTGCTCATTACAATATATACTTGGAAACAACTTGGGATTATATATATTTTATGGAAACCTATATATGTAGGTTTATGCGTTGCAAGTCTTGTATGGGCGAAACTTGTAACACAGTAAACCTATATATATATAGTTTTGGGATTTACAGTTATTTATACAAAAACCTATGAACTCACCAACTTTAATGTTGACACTTTTAAGCATGTTTCTCTCAGGTGAATTATATGCTTGGCCTATATGATGTGCATTGGAGTCTAAACAATACAAGAATACTTTTCAAATGACACTTAGAGGTCGTTCTCTTATGACGTGTGCAATGGTATTATGAAGTAACGCTCCCGAATCCTTATTCCGCTGCGACCCAATTTTAGGGGTGTTACAGATTGGTAATCAGAGCCAAGGTTAAAGAGAACTAGGTTGCGTGTCTTACCTAGACTATGACCACTTTTAACGATCACATTTTAAAAAGATTTTTACGGGACATACATGATATACATGCAATATGATAACGATGTGAAGTTAGATAAACGTAAAAGGTTCAAGTATTGTCCATTGTCGAGTAAATTTATTAACTAGGTTGAGACGTGTAACAATTTATGACTGAATCTCAAGACAATTCTTGTTTGATGAGATGCGAAATTAAGCCATGACAGGTTGTTACACAACTCAAGATGCTTGATAAATTCCCTCGAGGATGGTTAGGACTCATGAGGCATTATGTGAAACAATTACGCGTAATTATAGTGGTAAAACCATTATAGGAATATTTATCTGATATGTGCAGACACACTACTTGCTTACTTGCGGACGTGACTTAGGTGTGTATATATATACTTACCATACCTTGTGTATTCTACAATTATTTATATAAGGGTTATTTATATAAATACTAGAGCATTCCATTAGGCAAGGTAGTACTATAAGCTCATAGTTTCTAAATGATACCTAAACATTAAGTTATCAAATATGATATCTTACCATCAACCATTTATGCCATGAGCGCACATTCATATTGACCATACATCACTTCACACCATTCTATTTCAGGGCATGAGTTTTGGGAATTAAACTAATATTATATTTTTGGGATTTTTAAGGAAATGGCACCAAAAAGAGCCACAAGGTCAACACCAGTTACGGAAAATCCTACCACCACCACTGTCACCAATGCCCAACTTCAGGAATTGATTGACCAAGGTGTTACTGCTGTACTGGCAGCACGTAATGCAAACAGGAATGGCGATGACAGCCATACTTTAGGAACGGGTGCCAGAAGGACCGAACGCGTTGCTCGAGAATGCACTTACCAAGACTTCATGAAGTGCCAACATCTGTATTTCAAAGGCACTGAAGGAGTGGTCGAACTAACCCAATGGTTTGAAAGGATGGAGACTGTATTCCGCATAAGCAACTGCTCTGTGGAAAATCAGATCAAGTTCTCCACTTGTACTCTTTTGGCAGGATCTTTGACGTGGTGGAATTCCTACGTTAGAATTGTTGGTCATGATGTTGCGTATGCAATGACCTGGACATATCTGAGAAATAAAATGACTGACAAGTACTGTCCAAGGAATAAGATGAAGAAGCTCGAGGCTAAGTTATGGAATTTGAAAGTAAAAGGTACCGATGTAACATGGTACAACCAATGTTTCCAGGAACTAGCACTACTATGTGTTGGAATGCTTCCTGAGGAGTCTAACAAGGTTGAAAGGTATGTCAGTGTTTTGCCCAACATGATTCACGGAAGTGTGGTGGCGTCAAAACTAAAAACCATGCAGGAAGCTACTAAAATAGCAACAGAGTTGATGGATAAGAAAATCAGCACTTTTGATGAACGTCAAGCTGAGAACAAGAGGAAACTTGATAACAACAACCAAGCTCAACAACAACCTCCCAAGAGGCAGAATGTGGCTCAAGTTTATACCGCTGGGACTGGTGAAAGGAAGGAGTATGCTGGAACTCTACCATTATGCAACAAGTGCAAATTTCACCACAATGGCCCGTGCACTGTAAAATGCGCAAACTGCAAAAAGGTCAGTCATTTGACCCGAGACTGTTGGAGTTATGCTGCTACTAACAATCAAAGAACCCTTACTTGTTATGAATGTGGGAATCAAGGGCACTACAAGAGTGATTGCCCGAAATTGAAGAACCGAAATCATGAAAACCAAGCTGGAGGTACTGGAACACATGGAATGATGCTTGCCTTAGGAGGAGGAGAAACCGATCAAGACCCTAACAACATTGAAGATGAGATCGAAGATTAAAAGAGAAAGTTATCTCGCTTTGCCTAATAAATCATAAGTTGGAACTATCTTAGACTTTATCTCCTTGGGAGTTCTCGTTGTATTTCTTTTAAATTTCTATTGTACGAATGATTTCAAATTTCCTATCAAATTAATGTGTTGTGAAAATTTCATCAACTTTACTTTAACTTCTAATTTTGCAAGTCAAATTATAACACTATTTTGACAAAAATGAGTACTGCATCATTAGTCCTCAATTATACATGGCCTGATCAACTATGTATAATTTAGGAAGGACCATGCTATGCTGAGAGTAGTCACCTTAAAACTTCTTGTTGAGAAAACAATTTTCTATTTATATCAAGTTTTATGTACGTATTCATAAAACATATCTATCACGAGGAACCAAACTAATAATCCTGATAACTAAGTAAACTCTTACACCATCTTACAATGAAGTCGACATCAAATCCTAAGCCATGAAGCCGAGACACATCACTAGTCGCCCTAGGACAATCTACTATTAAACTTACTCGCTAAAAGAGTTATGCCGATATGAGACGTAAGCTAGTAGAATTTCAAGTTGACCACCGAGTTATGCTTAAGGTATCACCTTAGAAAGGAGAAGTACGCTTTAGCAAAGGGGGAAGATAAACCCTAGGTATGTTAGACCATCCAAGGTGATGGAAAAGGTTAGATTCGTTGCTTACAAGCTTGAGTTTCCTCAAGAGCTGAGCAAGGTTCACAATACGTTTCACGTATCCAACTTGAAGAAGTGCTATGCCGACAAACCGTTAGCCGTTCCGTTGGAAGGACTTCATTTTGATGACATGCTTTATTTAGTCGAGGAACCGGTAGAAATCATGGACCGTGAAGTTAAATGGTTAAAGCAAAGTCAAATCCCATTAGTTAAGGTTCGATGGAACTCTAAGCGAGGTCCTGAGTTTACGTGGGAATGCGAGGATCGATTCCGAAAGAAATACCCATACCTCTTCACAAAGACCACACCATCAACAAGTGCCGCATCTTAAGCCTTGAGGACAAGGCTCACTTAACGGGGGAAGACTATAACACCCCGTGTTTTAGGGTCATTGATGTCGTCGATAAATTCACTATGTACTTTTAGTATTGTACGCATTTGCTTTTAAACCGTAAACGTTAAGTTAAATCGCGTACGCCAAAAATTATCCTTCAATGTAAACGGGCATCAAACAATTAAATGTTTATATTAAACAAGTATTAAATAATTATTTTGAGGATAATTATGGTCTTTGTTCATTTTATTTTTATTAGTTGCGTAAAATGTTTACGTTTTGCGATAAATCGCGTTTAGGCATACCCGAAACTACCACAATTAATCTATGCTTCAACAAAAACTTATTTTTACATTCAACACTCAAAGTTTTGTTAAACTTTACCCAAGTTAATATTATTAGTCACTTTGTACATAAGAAAAATAAAACAAGACTTATACATTTCAAGTTTAACCTTTATAACTAAAAACTACAACTTGTAACTTGTAAATGATACAAGATATTTGTTAAATATCAAAAACACAACATATACTCCCTTCCCCCCCCCCCATAAATTTCATGTATGTTGAGTCTAGGGAGACAAGGAGCACATAAATGAACCACTTGAAGCTTTGTACTACACCAACTCATTAAGGCTTGGACTAGATCATGTTATTTTGACCAAAGACCCCTAATTTCCTCCCTTTTGTCCCTTGACCAGCCAACCCTCCTCTCTTGCATAGTCTTGGTCTTGGTTTACTACCTTTGACTATCCTTTTACATATATAATACATGCATACAAGTGATAGCAAGACACAACACATTTCCATTTACCAAAAATCAACTTATCTCTCTCTTTTGGCTCCTACATAGCCACAACATCAAACACCCCTTTTAGCAAATCCATAGCTTGATTTTCTAAGACCATACAAGCATACACATATCCTTCCTATGATAACCTAAGGTGTTTTGAAGGGTTGGCTAAGCATATGCAAGATTTAATAAAGTGATTTCAAGATTAGGGTTTTCTTTGAAAATTAGGGTTTTCAAGTTGTGTAAGCTTGTGTTTGTAATTTAAACAAGGGTTTAGATTGTGTTTTCCATCATCATACATCACTTTGAGGTTATCTATAAATCTTTATGTCTTTACTTTTCTCATTTTTATAAGTATATATTTTCTATATAGTTAAATCACCATTTAGGGTTTAAACATGTTAAATGGATAACTTTCAATTTTTGTAAACCTCATAAATTAATAGAACTTTCATGACAGAAAAGTACTATTCATGACAGAAAATTTTATTTTTGTATAACACTATTCATCACAGAATGTTGAAAAATTGAAAATGTTAAATTATGATAACTCGTCTTAATTCGAAAGCGTGGGCATAAGAAATGTCAAAATCGGGCTTAAAACGCGAAAGTTACGCCAGTTTTACTACAACGGTAATTATAAATGTTTTAACTTATTAGACGCAATTTTACCAAAAAAATTAGATGGTGATTGAGCTATATAGAATTATATATGTTTATCAAAGTACTATATTACTAGGGAGTTTCATAATGAGGCCTCTTCGGGGTGGCGTATTGACGAGTTGTTGGATTTACGATTTAAAGTGTCCTAGCTCCTCATACGTTCACTACATGACCGCTTAATTATGATAGCCCGAACGATAGTATGATGAGCTATATAGGAATATATGATATTGGTTAATCAAATTACATGGTACTTATACGACCTTAAATTAAATAGGTTGCATCTGACGGTTTACGTGACATAGTTACTGTGATATACTTGGTATTCGCTCACTTAAGGTGAGTTTATAGCCTCACGTTTTACTGATTTTACTTATGTTTTTGGGGTATGAACATGTTTGGTTACAAATTTATTTACATGGTTAATTCAAACTCATTATTTGTGTATTTTCAACTCATTTAAAAATTGGTTAAAGTACCCATTTATTTATCTCGGGACGAGATGGCATTGCTTGCTTCACTATATTTTTGAATACAAGGACCTAGCTGGCTAGAAAGAGCACCTATTGAAACAATAAACACATGGGATCTGCTAAAACGGATTTTCATCCTAAGATTTTGCCCACCTTCCAAAACTTCTAAACAACTGGAGGAAATTCATAATTTCAGACAGGAATGGAAGAGAGACTTTATATCGAGCAGGGGAGATAAAATGATCTTCTTTTTTAAATGCCTACATAAGACCTCAACGATTACAAAAGTAAAACCTTTATTAGGGTCTTGAGATTTCCACCTATCAAATGTTAGACTCTTGCAAACTGATTCCAGGACTTACAGCCACAACGGCCTTGGTGACAATTCAAGAAATGGCAGATCATTCCTATAAATGGCATGATAAGGAAAGAACAGGAGAATATAACTCGAACCGAATAAGTACTATAACTGATAAACTTAAAAGTCTCAATCACGATACACAAAATCTTAAGGAAAATGTTCATGCTATCAAGGGAAGGTATGAATCAAGTGATGAAATGAACTACTTTCAAGCAAAGAGGTGAAATTTGTCAAGGCGACTAAGTATAGAGAGGACAGCCTTGGGGTGACACCAGGTAACAACTCACCATCGAGGAATAGCTCTAAACTCAAAGAAACACTTGGAAAATATCTAGAAGAATCATGCAAAAGGAAAGACATGTTTGATGAATGGATGATAAGATTTAGAGACAACACGGATAAAAACCTTAGGAGACATGCAACTGCAATCAAGGGACTCAAAGAAAATGTGTGCGGCTGGCTCAAGCAATAAAACCTCATGATAAATTGAATCGAAATAAGACCTTAGATATGAAAAGTGGCACAATCAGTAGCCCCACTTTTGATAATTCAGACTTAGCCCAAGGTAAGAATTCTACTGGGGAAGAAATCATAAAGAAAATAGGAGAAAAAAATGGATTATCACAAAAGACACTTGTTAATGAACAAGGAACTTTCGCTAAGAAAGTAAAAACACGTATCAAGGAAGAAAAAGAGAAGGGATAGAGATTTCTGGAAAGTCTAGAAAAAGAACCAGTTAACACTATCATGGTCAACACTATTAGGCAAATGCGAGACTATACCAAATGTTTACAAGAACTGGTGTCCGAAAAGATAAAAATTAAAGAAGTCTCTACGGTAAAGTTAACGCTCGATGTTCAGATGTCTTACAAAACGACTTTCGCACCAAAGAGGAAAAGGACCCAAGAAGCTTTATCCTCTCCTGTATTATTGGTAACACCACGGTTAGCAATGCACTAACAGATTTAGGAGTACTTATTAGTGTCATGTCATTCTCAATGTTTAAACGGTTAGGTCTTAGGACCCCTAAACCAGATAGTATGGTGATTGAAATGAAAGACAAGTCTATGCAATCTCCTAAAGGAATAGTGGAAAATATCTTGGTGAAAATCGATAAATTTATTTTTTCGGTGGATTTTGTGATCCTTGACATTGTAGAGGATAACAAGGTACCAATAATTCTAGGGAAACCTATGCTTACTACTGCTCATGCTAGGATTGGCGTTTTTGATAGGAAAATCTCTATGGACGTGGGGACGAAAAAGGTTGTTTTTAATGTTAACGAGGGGAAGACCCCATTATCGGTTTGTGTACTTAATGATTTTCAGGTACCAGAAGAATTTGAAGAAACCAAAGGTTTAGAAGAGTTTCTGATGAATGATGATATAAATGAGGATTTAGGAGATTTCTTGGAAGAAATTGATTTATTAGCAAAAATCGGACTGGGATACTTTTAGAAGTATATCTTCGACTCTGAGATGAAATGGGGATTAGACTGGAAGATTTAGGAGAAGGGATAGAAAATTTTTAGGATGCTCAGGATCCTAAGATAACACAAGAAATTAACCCATAATTGAGACCTTAATTCCTTGGATTCAGGAACAAGATTCATCATTAAAACCCTTATAACTTGCAGCTCACTTGCAAATAGGATTTGTAAATTTTAACCCCTACATAGATCCAATTTCCCCTGTCAATGTAATGTCTAGGGCATGTTACAACAAAGTTATAAGCCAGGAACTTGTTTACACAGGAAACAATTTTGTTCGGATGGTGAAAAACCTACACGTGTTCGTAGGATGCCACACTTTCCAAATCGATTTCATTATCTTAGAAGATGTAAGCGAGTTTATTGAAAAAAGGTTAACGGAGGTCCTGTTTGGAAAACCCTTTAAGGAATGTGTTAGATTAGAAGTTGATGCGATTGAAGGGATATTGTGGTTTAAGATCGGGAATGATAAAACCAAATTTAACATGCCACGGGCGTTTAGCAAATTTAGTAAGCTAACTACTAAGCAACATAACAAGATGGCACCAGTCTTGAGAACTAGTGAAAAGGGTAAGGCGAGAGAGACTTATCACCCCTACCAAAAAATCAAGGAATTCTATAAAGGGTGTCTACACTTAGGAGATGAATACAAAAGATATGAGGAGGTGATTGATTGGATCAAATGTGGACACGCAAGTATGCATGAAACAACGTAGACCAGGTTTGAGTCAAACTTAAAGACTCGGTAATAAACAAAAGTGCTTGTCGGGAGACAACCCGTCTTGTATCCTCCTTTTTCATTTAATTTTTTACATATAGTTTGGTTTTGTATTTTTCTAACTTTGTTTGCATGTTGCTACAGCCGAGTAATCTATAATCGAAATGACCTCGACTTGTAGCTAAATGAATAAAAAAGGTAGTTACAGTATGAAACTACGGCGTAGTTGGATACCCTGGCTACGCCGTAGTTAGGCTAAAATCCCAAAAATTTACTTTTCAAATATGTAACTACTGCGTAGTTTAACCCATAACTACACCGTAGTTGGTCTTGGATATTTAAGCCTTATTTTTATTCATATAACTACGACGAAGTTCCACCTATTGACTACGCCGTAGTTCCAACCTGCATCCATAAGTATTTTTCAAAATAATTTAGAGTTTTACAAAACCGTGTACATTCATTAGATGAATTTTGTAGGGGTGTAGTCACTGGAAACCCTCATGATACTTCACTCGTCCACTCAGGTAACCAAGTGATTTAAAAGGCTTGTTTCATACACTAAATGCTATCGTGATTCCTACAAAGTGAGTTAGTTTCCTATATTTTGTATTTTAGAAACATATAATGCTTTAGGTTTGTTAAGTGATTTTAGAGACATGAGGTTGCTCAGGATTTTCAAGAAAGTAGTCCATGACTATGTACTAAGCTTCGGATTTAGAGAGCTATACTCAGGGGAGTCTTTCGTTTTAATTTTACTCTTGCTTTTCAACTTTTCATTTCCTTATATGTACAATAGGGACATTGTATAAACCAAGTAGGGAGATGGGAGTAGAATTACCACTTGACCTATATTTGCCTTCAATTTTCTAGTTTATTTTGAAAAATTATGCCATTTTTGTAAAATTTTGACATGTTTTTCAATACTGAAACTAGAATAAATCTTTGCCGAGCATAAATTACCCTTATTTCCATTTATGAAGGTGTTGCTTGATATTCTATTTCAATATGTTATGAATCTATACCACTTAATATGAGTGTGCCGGTAGTATTGTAGACTATAGAACTTGACTTGTACATCATTTCGAGACCTAATTAAGTAACAGGATAGATAGTTCAATAAAGGCAACATTATAGGATTTACACCCAAATTAGCCCATATGTGTATTGTTGTATTCGTTTATCGACTTGTTACACTGACTTGTCGACCTCCTATGATAAAACCCTTTGTTACACTCACTTTTATTGCAAGATACACCTATAACAACCCGTCGAGCCATTCCTTATGTTAAACTCGCAATTTGTTTATGTTTTGTATCACCATTACACCTTAGCCTACCCTGTAGTTTGTAAATTCATCGTTGAGGGGTTACTGGCTGCTTGAAATCCATGGTTCGGGTGAATGGGTTTGGGAATCACGCTTGTATGGAATACCTATCATTGAAGACCCCTCGTATCACTAATACTTTTATATAGTTGGTGTAGCCAGTGATGATGAAACCATGGATAGTAGACTATTTGTTTTGTGTTTATTTTATTAACACCAATTATATGTGCATCCCATGTCTTATCCTGCTCTTTAAATGATTTTAGCCTTTAGCTTGCTCGAGTTAAGGAATAAGCAATCACATGTGTCTCCTTTATGGATTTGGACGAGCATGTGTAGTTTTATCGCCTTTTCTGAAACATTGGTATTGGTTAAGATCTTTCACATGTTTAAACATATGTGTGTCACCCATATTGGCTTTAAGAGATAATGTAGACTTCAACTCTAGTGGCTGTAGCCCTTCGTGTACTTTCTAAGCTTATGATAGAATACATGCTATGACAATGATATTAAGTGATCACCCTGAAATGAAACACTTAGACTAGTGAGAGTTGAGTGAATTTGATTCCCTTTTCGTGAGGTGTTTGGATTTTATATTTTCTAGCATAAGTAATTTATATATTCATATCTCTCGAGTTTAAATTGGGGGATATCTTTTTAGGAATTAGTCTAACAGATCTACATGAGGGCAAGTAGAAGTAAAGTGAGGGATATTTGATAACATCAAAAATCAATACCTTTTTGTGTTAATATCCCTAAATAAACGTTCATAGTTGTATATTTATGGTTATAATATGTACTTAATCGCCTTATATTTCATTTACAGGAAAATATGGACGTTGGAGCGAAAAGACACAAGAATTGGACAAGTAAAATGACGAAGTTATGCTGCCAAGTCATAACTACGACGTAGTTACCACACTAAACTATGTCGTAGTTCAAATGAAGATTCGAAGCAAGCTTAGAAGAAACTACGTTGTAGTTGTCCCGATTCAACTACGTCGTAGTTATCATGAGTACCAAAGATGTCAAGTTTAGTCACAACTACGACGTATTTGGCTACTTCAACTACGTCGTAGTTACACTTAACCTGCAAAAGGAAAGCCTCACTCAGCATAACTACGGCGTAGTATATACCATCAACTACGATGTCGTTGATGGGGTGACGAATATTATAAATACAGCCCTAATCTCAGCTCATTCGTATCATTCGCTCAGAGGAGAGTTCCAGAGAACATCTAGGGCTTCCAAGGAGAAAGAAATTCGGCTCGTTCATCCACTAGTTTAAGGGAGAGATCACTTTACTTATTTATTGTATTAATCATTCATTAACAGACTTGTAACACAATAATGTTTTCTCAATCCAAGAGTTCTTCTATTATTTCTTGTGTATTTTGTAACATGAGTGGCTAAGCACCTTAAGTGTTATCCTTTTTATGATTTTGTTATGGTTATGATGCTAGTTTCCTATTGAGTTATCGTTTATAGGATATCCTAATTTCCTGTTGCATGATCCTTGAGATTTGGTAGTATTTATGCTAGTGTAGATCCTGTTAGAACTTATAGTAGACTTACCTGTTAAATTAAGGGTTAACTGAATACTAGGGATAGGTTGGCAATTGTCCATAGTGTAGGGATTGCTCATATTTACGCCTATAATATGATAGGTGCTTATAAAATTTAGGAAAACTCTTCCTAGAGGGTTTAGCCAAGATGTGGGATACTTGGTATTAAACAGGTCATTAGGATAGTTGGAACTTAATCATTGTAGACTAGATTCTCACCCTTCGTATACAACGGGGACTTGAGATCATAAGATACATAGGACAGGTTTCGGTGTTTAATCGAGCCTCTCGATATTAGAACCACCATAAGCGATAAGTAAACATTGCACTATGAGACGTTATCATAACTATAGCAAAAGAATAACTAGGCTAGTACTCTTTTCTCCTTGATCAATTCTCGTAATTTTATTTTTGCATTTTATTTGCTTTTAATCCTGTCAAATTAATATAAAACCATTTTAATCTGTGACACATTCAAATTAGAACTAAAACACTTAACTCTTGGGGTGACCTCGGATTTACCAATCCTGCACTACACACGATCGGGTTCTCTACCCGTTAATGCATTGTAGACCATAGGTAATCGAGTTTTATAGATTTAAAACTTGTAAAATTAATTCAACAATTAATACGCATCAATCCCCATCACCCAGTCCACCTACTACCACCACAACATACCTACCCACCATCGACAAACCAACATAATTGTATGACGATGTTAGATTAGGATGATTATGGTAGTACATGGGTAAGTATAGTTGTAACGGTAGTGATGGGGTGGATAGGGTTATTAAGGTTGAAAAACTAAGTATTTAAATTTCAAGGTTGATTAGTGTAGTGTCTTTTTTTTTTTTTTTTTTTTTTTTTTTTTTTTTTTTTTTTTTTTTTTGTTATTTTTTTTTTTTTTTTTTTTTTTTTTTTTTTTTTTTTTTTTTTGATTTTTTTTTTTTATTTTTTTTTTTTTTTTTTTTTTTTTTTTATGGGTGATTAAGAGATGTTTGGATATCAAACAAAGTTAAAGGTCGTTTGGTAGAGAGTTGTAGAATGAAAGATAAAGAATCAACTCAAAAGTAAATGTTTGGTTTACAAAATTTTGGTATTGTATGAAGAGAAATGCTACATACTATAACTCCATCAAAATGATTTTCCTCACAAATGAGGGGTAGCAAATTGATTTGTTAAAAATGGAGTGTTATTAAAGTAAAAAAGAAAACAATTTGGCCAAGTGTGATACCACATCATTGTGTGAAAATTTGTTTGGATGTAGCAAAGCTCTTATATGAAATGAATAGTTATCATGCAACTCATATGTTTATTCCAGGGTAAAGGGGTTTGGACCACTTACTTTTTCCATTTGTACGTAATGACAACTTTACTTTATTTTGTACAAATACACCAATTTATTTCAAATTTTGGTTGACAGCACAATATCACAAACTTGTTTACTGACCCCCGCTGGCATAACATTTCACGCTGTAAAATGATTTTATTAATTCTTACTGTAAATGCCAGATTGGATTCCACTAAACAAAAGAAGTTCAAAAGTTTCCCCTTTTCTAGGGGTTAACCTTTTTCCACCTTTGTCACACATTTCACACACACTTTATCCCTAAATTGTTTCCCTCATATGAACCCTAATTACAAATCCATGAGATTCATTGCTAATTAATGCTTATGGCAAAAGGTAACAATCAAGACATTAGCAATTGTGATATGTTTAATTTTGTAAATAACGTAATTGCATATGAACCCTAATGTTTTGAATATGTAATTGCAGGTGAACCAAAGAGAAAGAAAGCAAAGAAAGATGTATTTACTATTAATCTTACTATGATGGGCTTTTCACTTCATTCTCCTATGATATACTTTCAAAGGGACAAATGCAAAGTGTTGACTGATTACAATACTTTGATGAGTAGATGACCATATGTACTGTAACACCCACAATTTTCTATCAATGTAATTATCCATTATTAAATTGGGTTAATTGTAATATCCATCTATCATACCAACCTTTTACGAGAAAATTTTCGATTTTAGTCCATTATGTAACGTAGTTTACATAATAAAAAGTAAACGTAGCGCAGCAATCAACCAATGCCAACTACGACTATGTTTACATTATGTAAACATCTTAATATGTCAAGTCTATGTTTAAATGTCATTTTTACCCTGTACGTTATCCATTTAATGTACCATTTACAACGTTATTCCAAAACAAGCATTATACATTAACGTTTATTCCAAAAACCCTAATTACATGTCAAAACAAGTGTACAAATGTTCAAAGCATGTGTACAAGTTACAATGCCAAACTTTTGAATATCTTTTCCCTCCTAAACCCTAGTACAACCTTTTAAAGCTCAATGTACAAGTCAATTGTGCATGAAATATAAACTAGGTCATTTTACCTCTTAAATCATGTTTATATCTTACCACCACTTTAACACAAGGTAAAAACACCTAATGCACAACTCCTAAACCCTAAACATAATCCCTAAATCATTCTAAACCCTAATTCATCTAACCCTAAACCAAAATCATAAAACCATAGCAAACCCATTACACCTTAAACTAGTTCATAGTTTTCAGCTCTGATTCCGTTTAATAAAACATAAGATTAGGAAAAATCAGGGGATCTGAGTTTTAAGTAAAAAACACTAGGTTGTATCCCTATTGTCTTTCTTTATGATCATTTTACTGATGAATCACCCGATTCGATGTCGGATGAATTAGTTATAGCCGAAATGGCAAAGGTGCGTAAATTCTGCACACCTATAGTAAATTGCTGTTATCTCTAGATTTTTGTATAGTAACCCCTGAATATGTAAAACAAAAAGTTGTATAGGACTCAAATATCTAACCATGCTCACTAGTTTGAGGTTGATCAAAATTACGATTTGTAAATGGCAACCAAATTACCAGTACTGATGTTGGCTGTCCAAAACCATGTATAAACTAAATAAACACCTCAAAGCTCCTCCATGACTCACACCACCTCATTCCATACCTCACACATCACCATCACTCCAGCACCTTACAAGCACCTCCATCACCTCCTTGTAAGCTACTACCACAACTTACACACTAAGTAAGCTACTTGTCACCATTCTTTGATTTTTAAACCCCTCCACACCCTTACACCTCATCCTAAGCTCTCATGACTCATCCTAGATGTTCCTTTGTCATCTATCCTACAGTCCTTGGTCCACCACTCAAAGAAAACTTGGCACATAGGGTGTTTGAGCACTATATATACGCATACATACACATACTTTTCAATCACACCTCAAACTCAAACACACACACTCAAATGGAGTTTTAGCCATTCTCTAGCAGTAGTAAAAGATCAAGTGAAGTCCTTAAGATCAGAATAAAAGCCAAGAATCAAGAGAAGGAAGCCCTTGAAGTCGTTTCTAGGCGTACGAACCCAAAAACCCCTTATTCGACCCATTTTAGCTCAAGTAAGCTCAAAATCTTGTTCAATAAACTCATAATCTGTTTTAGAATGTTCATAATACTCTTAAGATCATATATAAACTCTTGTTTGAAGCCTTGAATCCTCAAACCCATGTGTTTTTTGTTAAAACCCTAAAAATGACCCGTTTTGATTTTCTAGCTAACGAATCCTTTTTCTAAACTTTTGTTACGTTAGAACATCTTATTTTTGCTTATTCTAATAAGCTATAACCTGCAAATATCATTTGGAACCCTAAAATAAGCTTACATGGCTTTTTGGACTTAATTTGCAAATATTTTCATGCATAGGGGTATATATCGTAACTTTCTAAAATTTATAACTAAAGGGGCTGAAAATGTCATTATTCTAAAGTTATAACTATAAGGACCTATCTTGACAAGTTTCAAAGTTAAAAGTTTAAATTATATATACTTTATTATATAAAGGACTAAACTTGTAAAAGTTTATAAATCAAGAAGTTTATAAATCAAGGGTATATATTGTTATTTTTGCAAACTAAAAAAAATATAATAAATTATAAAAATATATATTGATATTACAAAAATTGATTTTATTTTAACCCAATACATTTATCGTTATTAATCATCGATCGACGCATTATAAATCAATTACGTTATATATTTAACGTAATTTATCATCAACTAGCTTTTGAAGAAACTTAAAATCTTATCGTGTCACGTTACTAGGGAATTTCATGTGAGGGGTTTCCATTTGGCCCCCCCCCCCCCCCCCCCCCCCCCCCCTAGTATTTGTTTTGATGAGTTTACTGGGTTTCGATTTAAAGTGTCTTGCTCTCAAAGATACTAACATGGCCTCTGGATTATGATAGCTTACGAACTAGTGGATACAATATTTCCATTATAATAATAAATCAAAGTAATACTTTATGAAGTTTTGAAACATAAACCATCACACTAAGACTTGACATATTACCCTCAGGTTGTGTGACGAGGCCGTTACTTTCATTTGATATACTGGTTTTCCCCGTTCGGGTAGATAACATCGTACTACCATACAGACGCATTTCACTTGATATACTTTTGTCATCAATCAGATTTCCCCTATTAAGGTGAGTTCATAGCCTCGTATTTTAAATCTTTTAAATTATTTCTTAAACCCGCGAGGGGAATACTTGCTATTAACCATGAAATGCAATTGTTTTTTCCAACTGTATGTATCCAGATATATATTGCCTAAGTACCTTCCATATGCAATTATTTCTTAATCATGACCATTATCCACTGCGATTGACGCGGAATTTATTGTGGATAGACCATCGAGGTGTGATGCTCCTGTGGTGTGCCTATTAATTTTGGTACCAAAAGCTACATATTTTTTGACTTAATGGGTAACTGACAAGTTACCTTTCCACGGGGACATTTGTCATACGGTGATTTCCATGTTAATGTATTGATGTCATGAGCTTAGTGCAATAACACTATTTTCCATAATAATTGTACTCATTGTAATTATTACACTTATGGGTGGATAAACAAAGTAACACTGTTTATGATAATTGTATTCAAACTGTTTTCCGTAATAAGTTTTTACACATTGCCAATTATTACAACTTATGGGTGTATAACAACGTAAACCCACTATTGAACTTGCACTCAAAATTATAACTGAACACCTATGAATTTCACTCAACCTTTGGGTTGTCACCTTTTAACATGTTTTCTCAGGTATTTGAGCAACTATGGCACAAAGTGGCACGGACTTGAAGTGTAAATTGTTATCATTCAACTTTATGTTTCTAGATTTTTGGACCTCCTTTTGTATAAAACTTTGAAGATGATTTGAATGATAACTAAATTTTCAAAACGTTTTTTGAGTCATTTTCTATGATTATGTCTGTTGATCCATGAAGTAATGCCCTAGATTAGTTTCGCTGCTATATGTCAAAATATGGGGTGTTACAGATTGGTATCAGAGCTCATGGTTATAGAGAACAAGGGTAAAACCTAAACTATAACTACTTTTTCCATCCAAGAAAGTCCTCCGTGCCACTGCAGTTTCCAGAATAGTATGTGTAAGAAATTTCCATGGCAGATAATACACTACTATTATATTATATATAAATAACTTATGTTATTTCCACTGGGTTGTTATATAGTCACATCTCCCCCATCCTATTATTATCATATCTGATTCCGATGTTGAGGATACTTTTTCCTCTACACACTCTCCTGACTACTCCTGGCTTCCCTGAAAACTATTTCCCCATGCCTCACCAGGAAACACTCTTCTACATTTTTAGATGATTTAACTAAAGATCTTTTAGTCTCACTAGCCCTCTCACCTTTTTATGATAACCCTTATATGAAGGTCATGCAAGCATATGATGCTACTGATAATGAATTACCTATTCCACCACAAACTCTTATTGCTCCACCGACTATTTTGCCTCCATCTCCAGTGTTATCACTATCACCAATGTTTGATTTCCTGACATTTCTTTCCTCCCGAGAAGATTTCACCACCTAAAGACGCTAAGACACCTGTTGAATCACCCATTCCAATATCTCTATCTTCATCAGTAGGATCAACATCACCAATTAGGTCAAACACATCACCACCCGACTATCTCTTTAATAAATCCTCAAATTTTATAGACTAGTTTCCCCAAAAACCAAATAAATTAGAGTGGAATCAGAGTGGAACAGTGGAAGCATAGTAGGCCTATAACCCTCAAGTCTTAGGAACCAAAGATCCTTAAAAACTTCTTCAAAACAATGGTCTTCCCAACTTTTTGACATCATTTTGATAATATCAAAACTTGACATAGTTATCAATCTCATTGGTTCTTTTATATTCACTAGAGTTAGAATATACTCGCCTCATACTTTTGAAAACACGTACATCCACCGCATTCTCAGCTAATTGGAAAATGACAGCAAAAATACTCATCTTATAACATCTTGTTTTAAGACATCAACGCGATTGACGTCTCATTATTATCCTCATCATTCCTTATGATTCTAGAACAATACATGACATTGTTTTCATATCATATCACATATCATATCATGTGTCGATATTTAGGTATGATGATTTATAATCATCTTATTCAAATGAATTAGGACGCTTCTTCATTTGAATACGAAAATTATAAACCACCGAACCGTAAGTTTATAAATTCTCAGTTACAAGGATTGGGACGCCTTTGTTTGTAAGTGACAAATTATAAATGAGTGGGCTTAAATATATGGCATACGTACGAACAATATTCTTTCAAATCTGTGATCTGTTTATACGAATAAATTCCATTTCTTTAGCATTATCATTGCCTCTAGATTTCTTCCAGATTATGAGATAGTCATTCATTATCTGTTGCAACTAACACTTATCAATTCATACTAAGCTCGAGATCAGATTTCTATAAGGGTGAGAGGATGTAACAACCCGTAATTTTCATCAATGTAATTATCCATCTATTAAATTAGATACACTGTAATATCCATCTATCATACCACCTTTTTACGGGAATTTTTTTCGCTTTATTCCATTATGTAACGTAGTTTACATAACTAAAGTAAACGAGCTCACGCAACCAACCAATGCCAATTACAACTATGTTTCTTATAGTAATATACGTAATATCATTTATATACACGTATATCAATCATGTAAGCACTTAGTACCCTACTAATGCTAAAGCAATGCATGTCATGTAAGCATATATGTGCTAGATGTAAACAAGTAATGCATGTATGTCCCTCGCAAATCCCATTTGTGAAAACAGTGTTTGAAAATGGTTATAGTCCAGACAAAACTTTTGACCTGGTTCTCTATAACCTTGGCTCTGATACCAATCTGTAACACCCTCAAATCTGAGCACGCAGCGGAATGTTTGAATATCCGAGGGCGTTACATTTATGGATCAATAGCACAAGATCTGAGAACGACTACTAAACGTGTCGTTTGAAAAAGATACATTGGATTAACAAAATACTTGTTTGTTACATAAGCCCATGGCTTCAAATTGTTCAACAATATAAATAAAGATTTCGGTTTATAACAATTTTCCCCAAAATGTAATAAGACCCCAAATCTTAAGTGTTGACTCTTCAATTATTGACTTCCAATGTATCATCGCACCTCGTGCCTTATTGACCTGAAAAACATGCTTAAAACGTCAACATAAAGTTGGTGAATTCATAGGTTTATGTAAATCAATAGTAGGACCGCAAGATTTCCAAGTGTATGATTAAGCAACAAATGCAAACATCATAAAAAGTAATTATGTTTTCCTAAGCTCATGACACTGAAGCTCGACATATGTGAATGCAAATATATTTGCCAACGAGTGTCCGTAAATGATGTGCTAACCCTGCAACATCCCAAATTCGACATGGTATGCGTTCGTTCCCGGTGATAGCTAGTCACCCGAACGGGGATTGTCAATCCCTAATAGATCTATCCATAACATTCGCGCCCACATAATGTAATTCCCAATCACATCTATGCAATTAACAGTTCATGATCATGGACATAATGGGTTATGGTAACTCAGGCAAACACGTAATCATGGTATAAAATGTACACTTGCATCCAATTTGTAAAACAAATCATGTTCTCACCCCAAGGATGTAATTCATTTAAATAATTGTAAAACATGGGGCTATGAACTCACCTGAGTGAATAGTCCTCTGGAAATTGATAATAGATATCTAAGTATGAATCACACCGTCAAATACCTATGTAAATACGGCTAGTCTTAGTCTACAAGTTTAGGCTAAAGACTCAATGTATAAAGTACAACAAATTGCTAGTTTATATATACTGCTATCACTTGTGTGATGGTGCATACGTGTTGGAAATAATGTATTCATCGTTACTCCTGGTAGTTATAGTCATTGCTACTGGTAGCATATTAGTTACTCCTGGTAGTTATAGTCATTCCTACTGGTAGTATATTAGTTACTCCTGGTAGTACAAATGTTGTCATTAGTACTAGTAGTACCATAATGGTTACTACTGGTAGACATAGTCATTACTACTGGTAGTGTTATAGTTAGTTTGGGTAGTACAAATGCATTCATTTAGCTTATTTAAGTTTGCTTAAGCTGTTTGGCTTATTAATAAGCTCATCGAGCTTATTTTTGGCTTAACGGGCCTCATTGGGCCTGTTAAGGTTCGTTTAGCATTTTAAAGGTCCAGAATGGTTTTAATAAGTACAAAAGCCTTTAATAAGCTCATGTGGGTCTGT